>PVJO010010152.1:0-65632 GCA_004026905.1 Hystrix cristata
CTTTGCAGGCTTTGTCCCGCTGGCTGCCGGGGCCTCTCACCTGGCTGGCTGGCTGGCTGAAAAGTCCAGTTTCTGACATTTTCATTCAATTTTTTCATTCTTTTCTTTCCAAGTTATTCTTCATATTTTTTTTCTCTGATATATATTTGTAAGTTCCTTCTTATAAATGTACTGCTTTCTGTTTTAGTTTTCATTCTCTCCTGACATTTGTCCTCAGACTCGTACAAACCACCTTTTGGAAATGATGAAGTAAGGCCGTTTGTATAGCAGCAGTTTTCAAATAACTTTGATTTTTAATTAATTATTCCTGAATATGCTGATATTTCAAGAGTTAGATTGCTTTTATTCTGATGAACTTCATTAATAAATTATAGGTATAGAAAGAGTGAAATAATTTTCGATAACTCATTTTTTAAAAGGAATATAGCCCAGGTTTCCTGTATTTCAATCTTTTATGAGTTTTAGTCTTCATTAAAAGGGCTATCATTTACTTAAGGTTGGTAACAGCATTTTTTTTTTCCTTTTATCACAATGAGAAGTGCATGGAAGGCACCCAATAAACATTTTTTCTTTAATTAATTAATTAAGCAAATCAAAGGTCAGTATTCTAATACTGACAAAGACAGAGCAAGTCAACCACGGTCTAGCTCCCCCACTGATTACAAATAAATCTCTGGACAAAATATAAAAATCAGCTACCAGAAGAAAAATATAATGGTGTATTTATCTTCTCCAAAGATGTTCACATGCTAATCTCATGAACCTGTGAATATGTTATTCTATGACAACAGTGACAGTGCAAATGTATCTAATTATATGTCTAGAGTCAGAATCAGAAAACACAGAAACAAGAATAATATGAAATACGAGAAGGATGCCATCTGCCATTGCTGGAAGAGCAGACATGGAAAACGTAAGAATGTGAGCAGACTCTGGAAGTAAAGACCACCCTTCGCTGACAGTTATCAAGGAGAGGGGATCTCATTGCTCCATATACAAGGGATATGTTTGGTCAACAATGGAATAAATTTGGAAAGAGATATTTCCCCAGATATGCCAGTAAGGAATGGGCACAGGTCTACCAACATCTTTATTTAGGCTTTGTTAGGCCTTGAACAAGGTGCCCAACAGATTCTTATTGTGACTGCCCCTCTGACACATTGAAGTAGGAGATAATAAATGAGTACTTAAAAATTACAATTATTAACACATATTAATTGTATAAATTAGTGGTTTTCACTGCAATGTTTCTATACATGTATATATGGTCCTTGGTCATGTCCATCCCCCTTTCACCTTCTCTAAACTGTTAAGTTTGTGGTAATTTCTTAGGGCATCTGTAGGAAAACAAGGTATATTTTGTTTCCAGATGTGTAGTGATATATATAATAAATATTGAAAAATATGGAAGTGGGTTAGTGTGCGGGGATTGCAAGAATATTGAGGAATATGACAGAAAAACACTCCTATTTCCCTAAATCACGGTTTTATAAATATAGATGGTGCTTATGAGGGCTCAGAAGGAAGAAAGTTTACGAGAAATCCTGTTCACCTTTGAGAAAGCCTAAAGCAGTTAAACATACTACTAGTAGAAATCTGGAGTTGAAGGATACTACTGATAAAGACTCAGAAAGTGAGGAATATGCTTTGGTAAACTGCAACAAAGGGCATCCTTGCCCTATTTTAACACACAGGTTATTAGAATTGTGTCTTGTAGTTATGTGGAAAGTAGAAGTTATAAATGTGAGTCCTGGTAATTTAGCGAAGACGTACAAAAATAAAGTGGTTGAGGGTACAGTCTGGTTTCTTTTCACTGCTTATAAATGAATTCAAGAAGAGAGAGATAAATTAAGAGTGGAACCATGAACTAAAAAGGAATATATTCAGACAATAAAAGGTCAGTATTCAGTCCCCTAAAATGCTTTTTGAAGAGACTTTGGGTGTGATTCACAGATCCTATGAAGGGAATCTGGAAATCTCTATTAATATTAAGGGAATAGTCTCCTAGCCATCTCAGTAGAAGAAAAACATGGAGAAAAGATTTTTTTTTTTTTTTTGAGCTGGGTATCAAACTCAGGACCTTGAGCTTTCCAGGCAAGCACTCTAACCACTGAGCTGAATCCCCAGCCCCAAGATCATCTTTAAAAGGTTTTAAACATAACATCTGAATGAAGTCAATCCTTGTGACACTGAGAGGAGATTCACAAAGTTTTTGATAATTTTATATCTGCAGAAACATCATCAGCTTCGAATCAGAGAGACAGAGTACACAATTTAAAGAGGTTGTTGATCTTTCAAACACTTCTGGCAGTAACCAGGCTATTCAGCTGCAAGCACTTGTTACCCCCTATGAGGAAAGAAAGTGACCGAGAGGGCCAAGCTAAGAGTCTAGGGACAGAGTTTAAAGCAAGGAAAACAACTCTAAGAGCTACAGAAAATTATTTATAGGTGTTAAACCACAGGGAGTTTGAATGATTTCAAAACTGTTTTAGATTGGTGTTTCTTTTTTACTATCCATTTTCCCTCTTAGGAAAAGGCATGCCTGGGCCTGTTATCTTATGCCTCTGCCACAAAGTTATATATTATATTGCATATATGAATATAAGTATATATTATAAATATATATTAATTATATATTATATATGTAATTATATTTATATATATAGACACATTTGCTCCTTTAGTTTGACATGTCTGTAGATGGTATGTGTCTTAGTTACATTCTGATTTCCTTCAGAGTAAAAACTGCTGCATATTCTTAAGTAGATACGATTCCTCAAATAGAAAATAAAGAATGAGAAAGGGTATAAGGGTATTTGAAGATAGATGAATCTGAAGGAGAACAAAAATGGAGATTGAGGGACTTCATGCCTGTAGTTGTAGTTTTAGGCTATCCGGGCTAAAATGGGAAGAGAGTGAAGTCTGGAGGGGCCTGACAGACTAGGAGTTTGAGGAGAGCCCACAGACCAATATAGAACTTCAAAGAGTAAGAAATGAAAGATTGGAAGAATTGGGAAGATGTGAAAATGTGATCACCAGGGTCTAGTTTCAGGATCTGAGAATTTAGTATTTGCTTCTTTCAAATGTTTACAAAGTCAAAGGCATGAGAGATTTCCCTAAGTGTCAGTGGAAACTATGAAACTAAATTGGTAGTTGTGTCATCACCATGATTTTTAATTTGTCGGGAATAAACCAGTTGTGTAAGCATGTTTTATTACTATCTATAAAGATGAGTTAAGTGGTCAAAAGTATAGTATAACTTGCACAAAATGAAGATATTAATAGTCAAAATTCAGAACAAAATTCCAATGAGTAGAATTTGATTTCTTCAGCAGTTTTACTCCAGCATCATTCGTGAAAATGCAATTACTTTGTTAATCAATAAATTATAGGAAAATATTCAATAGTTCATGAAGACAAATATTTGATTAAATAAAACAAAGAAAGGGAGTTTCTAATTACAATTCCCTTCTAATATTATTATATATAAGAGGTTGAATTTATAAACTGGTAGAGAGAATGATATGACATAGCTACACCACCATTCAGTATTTAAAAAATTACAAATACAGTTAGACTGTAATTTGCTACTCAATAATTTTCTCTTCTTATACTCAGAAGTAGGTAATATCATCAATTTCCTGGTTATTTCCTTGCTTGGCTTTCTACTTTTATCAGAAAGGTATTTTTCTATAAGCAAAATACGGAATCATTTATACTGTTCCCATCACATGCCTATACTACATTTTTTTTCTTTTCCCCTGTTAATTTTGCAGCTTATTTTATCTTAGAAATTTTTATTCTCTAATTTTACACTCTCAGCTTGGAAGTCATTTTTAATTCTGTTAATCGGTCTGGTTTCTTTTTTAGAAACTTGAGAGGTTCAAATTCTCACTGTCTATTGGCACCATCAATTTTTGTAGTTCTTTCTAAATGCAAATTTATATGAAGAATTTTTGGCAATTAAAATGAGCATTTAATTCAAACATGCAAATCATTTTTTTCTACACTTAAAAGCTGAGATTAGTCTTAATTTTTGTTTAATGGAAACTTTTTCAATTACAGGGAATATTTGAGTCAGTGTGCAGACAGAGTGTCATTTAACTTGAAGAAGATACACACATGGAATATTACCATGTGCATTAAAGGAAAATTATGAATAACTTTTAAATAGCACTAATGAGTACCACATCAAGAAAAATGCACTATAAAGATATGTTGATGTTTTATAGAATCAGTTAAGTTGTGAGCTGTGTTGAGGGGAATTTAAAGGCTGACTAGGACATAGATATTTGGGAGGATCCTGATGCATCTGGGGATGTTGAGCTCCTAAATCCCGAGACTATTTTGGCAGAGGAAGAGATTTCTTTATCTGTAGTGACAGAGGCATTCCTATTCTCACTCCTTGTGGTGCTGGCTTCTCCTCTTATACCTGAGGAAACTAATCCTGTTTCCTGATGCAGTTAGAAAATATAATGCTGACACTCCCCTGGATCCAGCCCCACCAACTATTTTTGCCTGTAGGCCTAGAACCAAGCTCAAATCCCACAAGGCTTCTAAAATTGAAGTACACAGTGGGACCCATGAGGAGGTCCACTGTACTTCCAAAGAACTTTTTTTGAGTTTCCTAATAGAGGCCTGATGAATAAGTATGGGAATGGATTTTAAGAGGGTAGGATAATGATGGCAAAAACATACACTTAGATCAGGCTCAGTTTGTCCATTTGAGTGCATTAAGTAGAAATTCTGAATTTAATGTTGCAGCTTGTGGAATTACAAAAGGTTCTAATAGTTTACTTAGTTGGTTGGCAGAAGTATGGATCAAGAGATGGCTCACTGTGGATGAGTAGGAGATCCCTGATATATCTTGGTTTACTGTTGATGAGGGGCGTCAAAGGCTAAGAGATGTGGGAATGCTGAAGTGGGTATGTTATGTTAAATTTAATCCTCCACACAGGAATGATCCAGAAAATGTACCCTTCACTAGCACTTTAAGGAACAGATTCGTGAGGGGTACACCGGCATCCTTGAAGAACTGTATCATTGATCTTCTCTATATTCCAGACCTTATGGTGGGGACTGCAGGCACTCAACTGGGAAATTTAAAGGCAATGGCTTTAGTTGTATACTGGAGTGGCAGGAATCAAGTGGCAGTACTCAACTGCCACAGACAAGGTGCACGTACTTACCGTAATGTGAAGCAGAAGCAGAGCAACGATCAGAATGGTCTGACTCATGTAGATCTAAGGTATTGCCTGATTAGTCACGGGTTCTCAAAGGAGAAATAGACAGGAAGCCTACTACATTGTTCACTATATTTGTACAGTCAGAAATATTTGAGGGCAAATGGAAGAAACCTGGTTCAAATTGTACTAACAGAGAAACAAGACTTCTCAACCAATTCCCAGATTTGAGCTAGTTGGCAGACTCAAAATCCTTTGAATGAGGGAGGGCCAGGTCCCCTTGAGAAAGAACCCTGGTGCATCACCAATAATTTATACTGTAAATGCTTCTGCCATCCTTCCCCCTAGGGACCTAGGCCTTTTTCCAGGGTAAGTACTTTGGGGGAAGGAAAATGATTAGATATTTCAGAGACGACTGGACACTGGTTGTGAAGTAATGCCGATTCCAGGAAATCCAAAACATCATCGTGGCAGTCAAGTAAGTGTAGGGGCCTATGAATGTCAGGCGATCAATGGCGTTTTAGCAAAGTTCTGACTCATGGTAGATCTAGTAAGTCCTTGAATCAACCCTGTAGCTATTTACACAGAACAGAATCCATCTTTAGTATAGATATACTTGGCAGAATCCTCACACTGGTTCCTTAACCTGTAGTGTGAGAGCTCTCATAGTTGAAAAGGCCAAATGGAAGCTGATAGACTTTCCTTTACCTGGGAAAATAGTAAAACAAAAGTAGTATTACATCCCTGTAGGTGTTGCAGAGATTAGTGCCACTTTCAAAGACCTGAAAGATGCTGTGGAGGTGGTTCCCACCACAGCTCCATTTAATCCTCCTATTTGGCCTGTGTAGGAGATGGATGGGTCTTGGCGAATGATGGTGAATTACCATAAACTCATTAATGTGGTGACTCCAATTACAGCTGTGGTACCAGATGTCCAGATGTGGTTAACTTGCTTGAGTATATTAATATGCCTCCTAATACTAGTACGCATAGTAATTGGGCAAATGTATTCTTTTCCACACCTTTCCATAAGGCCCATCAGAAACAATTTGCTTTCAGCTGGCAAGTCCAGCAATACACATTCACCATCCTACCTCAGGATTATATTGTCCATCCAGCACTTTATCACAACTTAGTTCGCAGGGCTCTTGATTGCTTTTCTTTCCCACAAGGTATAACACCAGTCCATTACGGTGATATTATCCTGATTGGATTAAGTGAGCAGGAAGCAGCAACCACTTTGCATTTGTTAATAAATCCTTTACAAGCCAGAAGGTGGGAAATAATTCTGACTAAATTTCAAGGTCCCTTTGGCTCACTGAAATCTCTTCTAAGGTAAAAGACTAGTTGTTTCATTTGGTTTCCCCTACAATTAAAAAAAAAGGCATAATTCTTAGTGGGTCTATTTGGATTTCGGAGATGTACATTCTTCATTTATGTGTCTTACTCTGATCCATTTACTGAGCGACTCAAAAAGCTGCTAGTTTTGAGTGGAGCCCAGAATAAAAGAAGTTTGTTCAACAGGTCCAGGATGCTGGACAGGCTGCTCTGCCATTGGGGCCATGTGATCCAGCAGATCAAATGGTAATTGAAGTGCCAGGGGCAAGAATGGATGATGTTTGGAGTCTGGCAGGTGCCTCTCAGTGAATTACAGTGGAGGTGTGAGATTTTGGAGCAAGGCTCTGCCATTATCTGCAGACCACTTTCTGCAGACTACTCTCTCTCTCTCTCTCTTTTTTTTTTTTTTTAACCAAGAACATGTATTGGTACAATGTACTTATAATGATCACATTCATCTCATTTATTTTGTACCTGTGCATGATGCATCTTGGTTTTCCCCTCTTTTCCCCACCCCTCCCCGTTCCCTCCATCCCTATTTACAGTAAAGCAGCTCCTGGCCTGCTCATGGGCCTTAGTGGGAACTGAATGCTTGACTATGGGACACGAGGTTACCATGTGACCCGAGTTCCCTATCATAAACTGGGCATTATATGATCTACCAAGTCTTAAATTCAGACATGCACAGCCACAGTTCATCATTAAATGGAAGCGGTATACTCGCAATCAAGCCAGAGCAGGTCCACGGGGCACATGGAGAAGTTGCCAAATGTCCATGGTTTCTATTCTTGCTTTATTGACTTCTGTCTCCCACTATGCACTTATAGTCTCATGGGGTATATCATATGATCAACTAGGGCTTGGTTTACAGATGGTTCTGCAATGTACTCAGGTGCTACCTGCAAGTGGACAACTGCAGCATTACAGTCCCTTTCCAACATATCCCTGAAGGAAAATGGTGAAGGGAAATCTTCATAATGGACAGAACTTTGGACAGTGCATGTAGTCATGCATTTGGCCTGGAAGAAAAATGTTCAGCTATATGACTACATACTGATGCATGGGCTGTAGTAAACGGTCTGGTCTGATAGTCAGGGAGTTGGAAGGAACATGACTGGAAAATTGGTGACAAAAATATTTGGAGAAGAAGTATGTAGATAGACCTCTCCAAATGGGAAAATAATGTGAAGCTATTTGTATCCCATATCAATGCTCACCAAAAAGTGACAGAAGAGTACTTTAATAATCAAATGGATAAGCTGACCAATTCTCTGGATAACCACCAAATTTTCTTCAGCAAATTCTGTCATTGCCCGTGGACTCATGAATAAAGTGGCTACAGTGGCACAGATGGAGGTTGTGCATGAGATCAGCAAGATGACTCCCCACTCACCAAGACTGATATGGCTATAGTCACTGTTGAATGCCCAATATGCTAGCAGCAGAGACCAATGCTGAGCTCTCATGGTAATCAGCCTGTGATCTGGTGGCAGGTTAATTATATTGGACCATGTTCATTGTGGAAAAGGCAGCAATTTGTCCTTACTGGCATGCACACTTATTCTTGGTATGGTTTGCCTTCCCTGCACGTAATGCTTCTGCCAAAACTAACATCCATAGACATACGGAATGCCTTATCCACCATCATGGAATTCCACACAGCATTGCTTCTGACGAAGGAACATATTTCATGGCCAAAGAAGTAAGGCTATGGACTCAAGCTAATGGAATTCACTGATCTTACCATGCTCCTTAAAATCCAGAAGCAGTTGTATTGATAGAAAGGTGGAATGGCCTTTTGAAGATGCAGTTACAGTTCCAGCTATGTGGAAATACCTGATAGGGCTGGGACAAGGTTCTTTGAAAGGTTGTATATGCTTCAAATCAGCATCTACTATATGGTATTGTGTCTCTGATAGCCATGATTCATGGTTCAGAAATTAAGTGATTGAAGTGGGAATGCGACCACTAACCATTATCTTTATCCTTAGTAATCCAGTAGCAAAGTTTCTGCTTCCTGTTTCTGTGATCTTATGCTCTGCTGGCCTAGAAGTCTTAGTTCCAGATGCAGCAAGACTTATATGAGGAATAATAATAATGATTCATTTGAACTAGAAGCTAAGACATCCCCCTGGTTATTTTGGTTATTTTGGTCTCCCGGTTATTTTGGTCTCCTCATGGCTCTGAGGAAGCAAACTAAAAAGGGAGTTAAAGTGTTGGCAGAGTTAACTGACTCAGACTATCCAGAGAGAATTGGACTATTACTCCACAATGGAGGGAAGGAAGAATACACTTGGAATGCAAGAGTTCCCTTAGGTCACCTTCTGGTATTACCATGCACTCTTATTAAAGTTAAGAGGAAGAGGAACCAGAGGAGGCGAGCAGAATGGGAGGGAAGGGGAAAGGAATTAGGAAAAAGAAGCTGTAATTTTTACATATGGCTATTCCCCAAGATGATTGTAAACTGCCAGAATTGCAAACATATACTAATAAAAAAAAATTAACAGCTAATAGGACACTACAAAAGCCAAATCCAGGCATGATGACAAATGAACCAGAACTGTCAGGCATAATTGTGTGGGGCAACCCACCAGGAAAAGAACCAAGACATATTGAGGCCTTGGAGAAGGTCAAGAGAATACATAACGTGTAGTAGAAGGTAGTTATAAATACTAGCTCTAATTCTGTGACCAGTTATGGGAAACAAGGATTGTATGCTCTCTCTTATTTTGTTAATATATTTCCTTTGTAACAAAATATTGGTAGAATTCATATTGGTCCAGGGTAGAGGTTGGGCATTTAGCTCAAGTGGTAGAGCACTTGCCTAGCAAGCATAAGGCCCTGAGTTAAATCCCCAGCACACCCCTCAAAAAAAAGGAATTAATATTGGTTCATAAGTATTGTTAAACCTATATTATAATGTTTAAATTATGGAATATTAGGAGTAAACATCACTTAAAGACAAACATTGCTTTCTATTCGAGAGAAAGAATTAGTGTGCTTCCGTTTGTGTACAGGGTATTTGTACCAGCTTTAATGAGGAACTTGGTGTTCTATGTGGAGACTTGAGTGGGGGACTTGGAGTGAATGCTTAAACTGCAGGGCAAAAGCACGCAGACTCTGTGAAGAGTGAATGGTTAAACAACAAGAAGTTTAGATGAACGAGGCATGTCGTACATGACTGTTGGCTTACCCCTTTCCCCAAGAAAACTACCTAGCTTTGAGACAGTTCCTTGCCCAAACTCCATTTCTTCTCTTTTTTCTCTTACACTGGTATTCTAAATAAAAGCCAGAGCGTTCTCAGCTTTGGAGCTACTCCTGGGGTTCCCCCTAACTCTGGGTGCTCTTGGTTGAGGTAGCCCGCCTGGGCATCTCAGTGATGAACTAAGTCTTGTCTCCAAGTAATCTTTTTCATCCTTCATACTGCCACAGTTGCACACTGCAGCGGCTGAGTATGGTTTAAGGAAGTGTATCCGGCTGTCAAGTTGACAAAGGGTGGGTTGTGATAGTTAACTGTGGTAGCAAGTTGAATAAAAAACACTCAGCTGATTGTTTTGGCATAGTTCTGGGTGTGGAGATAGACTTATTGAGGAAAGAAGATCCACCCTGGGTATGAGTGGCACCAATCAATGGGCTTGTATCCTAGATAGAATAAAATGGAAAAGAAGAAGGAAATGTCACATCTGTTTCTTCAGAGGAGCTCCAGTCTTCACCATTGCCTTTGGAAGTCCACTTCCGAGCTTCCAGCTTTTCAGTCTTGTAGCAAAGACTCCAGCTTTCCTGTGCAGAACACTCAGACTTTCAGCACAGCTTCTTTGGCTTCTTGGTAAGGATTCACACAGAACCCTGATGTGCCCTCCAGAGATTCAAATTTGGACTCAATGCTTCAGATCTCCAGAAACAGACAGCCCTTTTGCATTCGTCCACACCTGACACTGCAGGTGGCCCTCGTTCTTCTAGAGTGCACCGAGTGATACACTACTCTTTGATTTCTGCCCCACAAATCTACATTTTATGGGTTATAAATATTATAGGCTTCCATGCCCTCTGGTTCCCAAGTGAGCCAATAGCCAATAGTTTAGCTCTAGGAAGAGGTATAGAAGAGCACAGTAAGCCCAGAATACTTATTCTCTAAGCATTTTCCTAGTAAGCTATGTCTAGTGTCCTGTGTCCCTTAATCTTTCTTTCCACCAAGCTGGACTCTGCATAAATCATTTTGAGTAGTAACACCAGAAATGGTTGCCTCACAAACTGGAATTACTGCTCTTTTGAGTCGCCACTATTCATCGTCTTAAGGCCCATAAGAGTGTGTGGAAGGCATATCTGAGACTAGACTACAAAGATGTTGTCCCAAAGCAAATAAAATTTATGACTCAGTGGACTAAATGTATTGACCTTGGTGTATTACCTTAGAGCTTAATAGTGGTGTGCTGGCTCAGAACACGGAGGGTGGCATCAGCAATCTTCTGGGTTCAGTAATTGATACCTAGATTCAACAACAGTAAAATGAGGATAAAATGCTAGTTTATTCCTGGAAGAAACTGGAGCAATGGTTCACAAAATGGCATTCCTAGACTAGCATTAACAGCCTCACCTGGGAGTTAATTATAATTGCTAATTTTTAGAAAATACTCCAGAACTACTTAATTAGAAACTCTGGGGTTAGGACTCAGTTACGTGTGCTTGAACAAACCTTTTGTCTCAAACACTGATGTTTGAGAACCGCTGCAATCGAGGAAAGAGGTTTCAGGTTCACGGAAGTAGAAATATTAGAATGGACCCATTATACACAATCTTCTCAACTCTGTGGTGGCTAAACTCTATAAGCCAGAAAAGAGTAGGAGATATTGTGATGGATTTCCATTTCCTAATGTCAATAGAAAAATGTGATTACAGTGTGGTAGAGGTCAAGTAACAGCATTTACCTATCAGAGAAAAGGTATGCAATTTCTTAGAAAGCCAGGGGTTGTGTTTTGAACTAAATCAAACTACAACAAGGACAAGTAAGTTGCTCACGGGGGGTCTAGCTATTATATAGATTGTTAGACTATTCAGGTTTAGGTTGACAATACAGGTGGAACCATTCCAAATCCAGCTAGAAGACTAACTTGAGTCACTACAGTAAGGATCCATGGTCTCTTTTTGGGTTCCCCAATATAAGTCTAGTCAAAGTCTTTCAATTGAGGGATAAATTATAAGCTTTGGGAAATAACTCTGCAGTGGATTCACAGAGTTTTATCATAAACTCTCCTTCATTTCTCAAACCTGCAGCCGTAAAAACAAATAACTGTATACTGGGGAAAGGAAAATACCCTGGCCTTTTGGAGATTAATAAATTACTTACCTGGAATTTGGGTTGATACCTAGAGATTTGTCCACTGATCAAAGTAAGGGCTTAGTGAAATTATGTGAGAAATAGAGTCTTGGCCTGTGTTCATTTCACAATACATCGATTTGCAGTGTTAAGCCATTCTGTGGTTATTTCTCTGGCTAAAGAGTATATTGTAGGAAGACTTACATGAAGTAATTGGCGGGATCTCCACGGTGTCTCCTTGTCTCATGGAATGAGTGCTACTATTATGACAGAAAATGTGAAGTTGGAGCTCCTTCCAAGAAAACAACCCAAAACTCCCAGAGGAATTTTCCGGTTAGCTTCACCACTAAAGGCTTAGAAGACGTCGGGGAAATTATTCCCATAAAACTCCATTTATCACACTTGTCCGGCTATGCAAAAAGCCAATTGGAACTTGAAAAATGATAATAGATTATTACAAACCAGAAATGATGCCAGTTATGGCCATGGTTTCAAAAGTGGTGCCTTTACTGGAGCAAATCATCATAGACTCTGGATACTCGTATGCAGCTATCTACCTAAAAGATATTTTCCTTTAACCTATTCAGTCAGAAATGTCAGAAACATCGTATATTTTTATAGCATAGACAACAATGTATCATTTACTATACTGCCTAAAGACCATGAACTCTCCTGCTCCCAGTCAAAACATAGTCCAGAGGTACTTTGATCATTTTGCTATCCCAAAGAATATCAGCTTGGTCCATTAGATTGACATTATGCTAACTGGACCCACTGAGTAGGGAGTAACAAGTATCCTAGATCAATTATTATCAAATGTAAGTAGCAAGAAATCATTTATTTCAAATTTCCAATTTAAACATTTTAAAATTAATTATTTCATCGAGGACTGATATTTTGGTAAGCTATACCAGTAACAAACATGAAGCACCAGAAATTGTTAAGTGCTTGGATGTTGTGCATCAAATTGCTACGCAAGTGTTTAAATATTCATATTTACCTATGTATCCGTATCTATCTTGTTAGACAATGACACATTTCAGGAACTGACAAGAGTATCTCAACCATAGCTTGAGTAGTACAGCCATTGATTCCTTTCTAACAAATATGAATGCCAGATTGGGAGACAAACTATGAAAATGTTGAAGACCTGCCACATTAGTGAAGTTTTTGAGAACATTTGTCTTGGCTATATTGAGAAATTACCTCCAAAACTGACAGAAATTTGTTCCACCTTTTGCCACCAACCACACAGAAAAGAATATAATGTTTGGTGAATTTTTTTTTCCCCCTTTGGATTTGGAAGGCAAGAACACATTTGGCATGCTCCTCTGACAGATCTATTAGTGTAAAGCTTCTGATTTTAAATGGGTGCTAGGAAAGAGTGGGCACCCCATCAGTTCCAGGTTACTGTACAAAATGCTTGACTACTAAAGCTTTGTGAATGAAAGATCTTGAAGGCACTTGAAGTTTCTGTAGGAGAAATATGTTTATGGCGCCTCTGGCAAAGCCTAATGGGTGAACAACACACATAACCCTTAGTTTTATGATAAAGGTCTTACTTTAATGTATTCTCCATTTGAAAAGTAGCAGCTAGAAGATGAATGGGCCCTGGAGAGATTGTATTGCTCACATAGTGGTGCTGTTTCAAATAATCGTGAATTTGAATGTTTACAGCAGCATTGTGTTATGAAACAGAACTGCTTTGTGCCTGGTCTAAATAGATGCAGAAGGCAACTCAAACATTTTGAGCAGGTGATTCTGCAGTCACACTCCCTGGTATTAAACCCAGATGGGATAAGAACTTGAGTTCTCACAAAATGATTTGTTAGTAAAGCATTTCAAGAGTAACATGTGCACAATACTGATAGAAAGAGTGTTAGTTTTCCACTTCTGTGCAAAAATGTCTGAGAAAATCCACTTAAAAAGTGATATGGTTTGTCTCTTTCCGTGATCACTTGATCCTGCCAGTTTGAGCCCATAGTGGCACAGTGCACTACGCTGTGGCCTAGGAGGTCTGCTCACTCCATGGTGGCTAGAAAACAAAAGAAAGATAAAAAGACTCTAATGTCCCTTCAAGGGCACACTTTCACCAACATAACTTTGTTGCACTAGTCTGCACCTGTAAAGGACTTCAATAGCACCACAGACTGACAACCAAGCCTTCAACACATGGCTTTGGAGAGACTTTTAAGAACCAAACTGATTCTGAGAAGATGGTGGAGTAGTAAACATCAGCAAATCCGCCACTCAAGATTTGGAATCCAGACACTGGAATATAACAACTTGGGAAAGAAAAGAAAGAGGGAGATGGATCCCTATGAAGGATCCTTTCCTATGAAGGAAAGACTTATGAAGTATCAGAAGGGAGAATTAGGGCCAACAGGGAAAGTGAAGAGACAGACCCCAACACAGAAAAACGAGTTGGCAAACTTCACTTTTTCCCCGACTCCTGCCTCATGGTGTGAGAGAGGAGGCTCGAATCTACAAAGACACAGTGAGGACGGGTGATTCCAGAGGTCTCCAGGGAGAAATGCACCAGTGGATGCTGTGGATGTTGTGAGCTTCAATAATGGATGAGTGAGTCCAGTCCAAGTGATTCCTGAAGAGGATGCTCGGACAGACACCATTTAATGAAGTGGTCAACTGATTCAAGCCTCAGAGCAGCCATCGGTTGCATTCATCTCAGGGCTCCTAGTAATTCGGTGAGGTACAATCATGGGAACATCCAGGGCCAGGGACCTGAGGTCAGGCCAAGAGGAGACATCCAGAGTGTTGTAGGTTGAACATCTCAGGAACTAACTCCATAACCAGAGGCCAGGATCAGCCTGAACTTCTGTGGAGCGGAAAGCCCCAGAACTGGCACCCTGCAGTACTACTACAGCAGGCTTGCTGGGATCATGCAGCATGGAAATGGGCTCTGTCTGCCTCTTCTGTCTACCAGTGACAGAGGAGATACTCCTTGAATTGGACACAACCACAAAACTGGAGATCCAGGCTTGAAACTACAGAGAAATCTCTTATTTTTTCTTATTTTAACTTTTGTTTGTTTTTTTTCTTGATTGCACATTTCTGTTTTTTTCATAAGTGTGAACATTGTTTTTAGTTTTTTTTTCTTTTGTTTAGTTCTCGTTTTTTCCCCTTCTTTCTTTCCCTTCTGTCTTCTTCACCAGTTTACCAAAGGTAGCCTTCCTATGTCCTTCAGCCTTGCTTCTCATCTCTTTCTCTTCTTTTATTTTTTGATTTTTCCTCTTATCACTTTTAAATTCTCTTCCCTGAGGGTAAAATCACTATTGAGGGGACATTTACTGTATATAACTTTCTGATTTGTTTTAGATTTTGCTAAATAACTACATCTTATAACTATGGTTAAATGTGGCAAATTAACAGTTGCCACAATTTGTCATTTTCCAGACTGTATTATTATTACTGATTGTACTTCTTTAGCCAAGATGACAAAGTTGTTGTGATCAGTTGTTTTTTTTCTTGTATGCCAATATCAATAATGGGGGTCATGTGCTGGGGATTTAGCTCAGTGATTAGAGTGCTTGCTTTGCAAGCACAAGGCCCTGAGTTCTATCCTTGGCACCGAAAAAAAAAAAAAAATGGGGGTCATAATATCATAGTCCAAAAAACAAAAAATCATAGTCCAGTACTGTCTTAGTTACTATTCTCATGTTGCTGGGACAGAATACCCGACACTCAAAGTTAAGGGAAGAAAAGTTTATTTGGCTCGCAGTTTGTAGAGGTTTTAGTCCACAGTCAGCTGGGTCCGAGGCAGGAGGGCATGACAGACAGGAAGAAGTCAGCCAGGTAAGCAAGGGATGCAAGCAAGCAGCTAACCAGCGTCTTCATGTATTTTATATTTTATCCAGGCTACCTGTCTTTAGGGTGAGCAGTACTCTCACCCTTAATCCTAATATCCTTAATTTTAGTGTCACATCCTTGATCCCAGCAGAACCATGCCAAACCGATCAGTGGGTTAATTTAGTAATCACACACTCTAGATCCAGCTGTCTCTTACCACATGAGGCTTTGGGGGGACATCTAGACACAAACCATAACAAGTATCAAATAATTGGGTGCTAGGCCAAACAAGCAGCAACTTCTCATCACTAATAAATTGAACAGGAAGGATCTTGAGACAGAGTCAAAAGCCAAAAGCCAGGTACATCTACAAGATCTCTCTAAAAAATAGTCATTTCCTAAGGAGGTCTTGTTGCTAGTAATACAACTTTCTACCATAAGCAATTCACAAGTATCAACACAAGAAAAAGAAATTTTTAAATAGAAAATGACATGGCCAGGGGTTTAGCTCAGTGATTAGAGTGCTTGCCTTGCAAGCACAAGGCCATGAGTTCGATCCCCGACACCACAAAAAAAAAAAAAAAAGAAAAGAAAATGACAAGACATGGAAGAAGGATGCAATTCCAGTCCTCCCACTTGCCAAAACCAATCCAGGAGACATTGAGGTGGAAGAAATGAAAAGCCACCCAGCTGAATTTGCTGAAGAGTTAGCAGTGAATGTAACAAAGCAGATGAATGAGTCACTAGGAAAAAAATCAGAAATTATTTTATAGGCAACTAAAGAGATTAGGACCATAATAAAGAGCATTGTTAGTTAATTTAGGGTAGATACATATAAAAAAATAGAGGAGCTTAGAAAAGTGATGGAAACCATAAATGTCCAACATAGGAAAGAACTAGATTCCATGAAACAGATTCAAACACACATCCAGGAGATTAAAAATTCTATTGAAAGTATACACAGCAGAATCAACCAATATGAGGAAAGACTATCAGATCTAGAAGACAGGTTTGTGTTTAGTGATCATCAAATGAAAGACCTCTTAAAAATAGCTAGGGACCATGAACAACCAACCCTACAGCTCCTGGATGATGCAAAGAAGAATAACAAGATTGATTGGCATCAACAAAAAAAATCAGAAAATAGCACAAAGGACATAAAAACCCTCTTCACAGAAGTAATGGCAGCAAGCTTCCCAAGCACAGAAAAAGAATTTGACACATAGATAAGTGAGGCATACAGAACTCCAAATAGCCATGATCAAAAAAATAAAACTACACCAAGGCATATAATAGTCAAGATTCCAGAAATTCAAGAGAAGAACAGAATATTAAAGCTGTTTGAGAAAAGAAACAAGTCATCTATAAAGGAAAGCCCATCAGAATCACAGCAGACGTCACAAGTCAAGGAGAGATTGGGGTGAAGTATTTCAAGTCCTAAAAGAAAACAACTTCCAACCCAAACTAATACTTCCTGAAAATTGTCATTCATAATTAATGGAGAAATAAGATACTTCCATGATAAAAAAAAAAAAACTGAAGAATTTCATGATCACGAAACCAGCACTCCAAAACACTCCAGAGGATATTCTAGAAAAAGATAATGAAGACAGAAATTCCATGAATCCTAGTAGAATGAATCAACCAGGCAAGGTGAGCAATTAAACAGAAAGGGCAAGAAAGGGAACCAATAGGAAAATAATATGATGAATATAAGTCAATACATATCAGGTATAATCATCAATGCAAATGGTCTCATTTCACCTATCAAATGAAATAGATAAGCAGAATGCATCAAAAAACAAGATTCAAAAATACGCTGCATATAAAAAAACATATTTAACTCAAAAAGAAATTCATAGACTGTAGGGGCTGGGGATTTAGCTCAGTGATTAGAGTGCTTGCCTTGCAAGCACAAGGGCCTGAGTTCGATCCCCGGCACCACAAAAAAAAAAAAAAAAAAAAAAAAAAAAAAAAAAAAAAAAAAAAAAAAAAAAAAAAAAAAAAAAAAAAAAAAAAAAAAAAAAAAAAAAAAGAAATTCATAGACTGAAAGTACAAGGATAGAAGATAATGCCTTATGTGACTGAAAACCTTAAAAAAGCAGGGGTAGCTATTCTATTTGCAAACAAAGTAGATTTCAAGTCAAGACTGATTACAAGAGACAGAGAAGGTCACTACATAATTGTTAAGGGAAAAATCCAAGAGGAAAAGATCACATTCATAAATATATATGCATCAAATACCAATGAATGTCTACATAAAACAAAAAATGGAAATGAAAAATGAAATAAGCACCAATACAATTGTAATGGGGGACTGCAATACCCCAGTGTCACAAATAGATCAACTAGACAAAAAAAAAAAAAAATCAACAAAGAAGTATCAGAGCTGAACCATACCTTTGAACAAATGTACTTACTAGATATTTACATCACATTCCACCCTACAACAACAAAATACACATTTATCTTTGCTGAACATGGAATTTTCTCCAAAATAGACCACGTACTAGCTCATAGAACATGCTTAAGCAAATGTGAAGGATTTGAAATTCCTTTATGCATATCATCAGATCGTAGTGCAATGAAATTTAAAACCAATGACAAAATAAACCACAAAAACTTAGTAAACAAATAGAAATTAAATAACAGCCTTCTGAACAAACAATGGTTCACAGATGAAATTAAAGAAGAAATTAGACAGTTTCCACATTTAAACAATAGTGCCAATACAACATATTAGAACTCATGGGATGCAATGAAAGCAGTCCTATGCAGGAAATTTATAGTGGCAAATTCCCACATCAGAAAAACAGAGCAAACTCTATTAAATAACTTAACATTGAACCTCAAGCTTCTAGGACAAGAAGAGCGAGTTAAATCCAAAGCAAGCATGAGGGAGGAAATTATAAAGATCAAAGCAGAAATTGATCAATGAGACTAAGGAAAAAAATACAAAGAATCAATGAATTACAGAGTTGGTTCTTTGAAAGATTAAATAAATAGACACATCCTTAGCCGACCTTATCAAAAAAGGAAGGAAAAGACTCAATCCATGTAATTAGGAATAAAAAGGGTGAAATCACAACAGATCCTGCAAGATTCCAGAAGAACATCAATATCTGCTTTGAAACAACCCACAGAATGGGAAAAATTTGAAATGAATAGACACTTCCCAAATGAAGAACAACAAGCAAATAAATATATGAAAAAATGTTCAACATCACTGGTCTTTCTTTCAAGAAATGCAAGTTAAAATATCACTAAGATTGCATCTCACTACAGAAAGAATGACGATCAAGAAATCCACCAATAACAAATGCTGGCAAGGCTCTGAGGAAAAAGGAACTCTTTTTGTTGGGTAAACTGTAGATTGGTACAACCCGTATGGAAATCAGTATGGAGATTCCTCATGAAACTAAAACTAGAAGTTCCATTTCACCCAGCTATTCACCTTCTTGATATCATTCCAAAAGAGTTAAAAGCATTATGGCGCAGTGATATACACCTGCTTATAGTAGCACAATTTATAAATGCTTGATCTTGGAAACATCCCGTATGCCCACCAATGGGGATGAAAAGATGAAGAAAATATGTTTTGTATATACAATTGAGTACTACTCTGCCATAAAGAAGGATAAACTTCTTTATGACATTTTTATGTGAATGGATGGACCTTGAGATCATATTTTAAGTGAAATAAATTGGGCACATGTGTTTAAATATTCCATTGTTTCTCTTGTGTGAGAAACCGAAAGGGTAAATAGTGGATGATAGATACTGGGAAGTAAAAGAACATGTTCAAATGGGAAGGGAAACAAGGGAGAGGGTAGAGAAATGGGAAAAAAGGGAAAAGAAGATAATATAGAGGTGAAAAAAATGTGACTTTGTACATCAAAAAACAGTTGATGTTGGAAATTTTGAAGCTTTTTTTATAAACAATAAATATAAAAAATTCAATACTTTATCTCTTTATATTTTCTTCCTGGTTTCATTGTTTAATATAATAAAACACATAAAATTAAAATTAATAATTCACCAACCAAAATATAAATAATAAATAAGGGTATTGTATACCCCTGATTATGCACCTTGGGCACAATATTAGGGTTATGCCCTCAGGGAAGATGGAAGATGGTGTTTCTCTTGTTTCTAGCAGAAATTCTGTACACTGCATTAGATTTCCTTTATTTTATCTAGGTATAAATGTTTTGATCTTGCTATTATGCTAAGTAAAAGAAATCAGTCACAAAAATGACATATTGCAAATTTCACTTATATGAAATATCTTGAACATGGAAAGCTATAGAGATACCAACTGTATCAGTAGTTGTTCATAGATGTGGAAGCTGTGGGGACAACAGCAATGAGACTAAAAGTGATGGAATTCATTGAGGTGATGAAAATATTCTAACATTGACTGCAGTTCTACCTTCATGCATCTGTGAATATATTAAAAACCACTGAATTTTATAAAGAAGTGATTTGGATATGAATTAAATCTCAACCTAGCGTAAAAAGGCAGGGGACTGTGCATAACATCCAGCACACTGCGTTCAGTCTTCTTTTTCCTAGGGCCTGACCAACTATTTCAATTTAATGAAAATTAGGAGGCACCCGTCATGTGCAAAACATTGTTTACCATCATGTAAGAAAAAAGATGAAACAGCCTCTATCTTTAAGGAGATAATGGTGATGTGGAGGTGATGCTAGTAAAAATAATAAATATAAATATGATTATAATATCAATAGGATGAAGAGGAAGAAAAATGACATTTATTGAGGTTTTGGTATGTGCCAGGAGCTGTGGTAAATGCTATAAGCGTGGTTTTATCTTACTCTCATAACAGTCTTATAGATACCATTGTATTTTTCTGATTTTCATACATTAGGAAATTGAGTCACATAGAAGTGAAATAGTTTACTTAGAGTCACATGCCAAGAGATGTTAAATTAAGAGTTTCAACCTAGTGCATAGCTGAGAACCAGTTTTTAATAACTAAAGTCCATAAATATACAAATATATACCACATGTCAAATGAAGGTATGTGCCATGAAACAATAAAAAAAGTGCTAGAGACATTTGATGAGAGAACACACCTTGCTTGCAGCTCAAAAACAATGGAAAGGTCCCTTCAGATCTAAAGTATGTAAGTATTTTAGAACATCTGACTAGGTCTCACGAGACATCAAGTAGCTCCAGATATCTCAGATGAACTTTTCTGTAAAATAAACAAGTCCAAATAGACAAAGTAGACAACGACTAAAGAAATATCACAATATCAAAAGCATAACTTCTTCCTCAAAATAAATTTATTATTATCAAGGTATCACAAGGTATTAAACCAGAAACAAATATTATTCATTCTCCTTTTCTCCAACCTAAACTTTCATTTTCAGTCTGAGATCTTTGAAATTCTTTTTGTCATCACAATTAAATTTCTAATCTGAATTGTATCAGTTTTTCCCATCTCCATTTTTTTATTGATTTCCTGAGTTTCATTTCATCACTTTGCTTTTAATCTGGAGACTACATCTTAAATGTTCATCTAAATAGACTTAGCTACTTTTCTTCACATATTTAAAAAGCACTTTTGTGTACCATAACTCCTAGACTTATACCTAAAAATAACATTCCTCTTCTTTATCAAGTATCTGAGTGATTTTAAATTTTCCTTCCCAAGCCCTTTATGATCAGAGGAATAAAATAATGTGCTAGACCACTCTCTTTTTCAGTCAGTCTGTAAAAGCCAGTGACATTAACATTTCATTCTACTATGGCATAAATGACTTTTTCTGGGTCTATCTGCAGAATACAAGAAGATGTAGTAGAGGATACAAATGGTCTTTTGTGTAGATAATGTAATAGATGTTTAGATTCTGGTTATTGGTCAGCTTAAGTTAGGTCATGCGGCAGCAATAAAAAAAGACCAAATATCTCAGTTGCTTGAGACATATAACAGTTTATTTCTTACTCAAAAACAGTCTAATACAAATCCATCAGCTTCCCAGGTCAGGGCCCTTCTCAATGGTGAATTAAAGGTCCAGCTTGTATCCATTTTGAAGGCAGGCCACAGCTTTGAAGGTCCCAATGACAGGTAAAGACAGAACTAGAGGGCATGCAGGACTTTTAAGTGATCCAGTATGGAAATGACACATCACTTCTGTTTTCAAGTCCTCTGCTAGAAGTCAAACCGCACTGCCTAACCACAAGAGTGTGAAAAGTCAGTAGGAGTACAGAGATGTGTGATGAGCTGTGAATGTCTTTGCTGTATTCCACAAAGGATATACGTTTTTAAAAAACATTTTAATGAGCAATAATCTTGAAAAACTCTATGTGGATACAAAATATCCCTTAAATGTAATTATTTTATCAGCATATACATATAGATCTATTTTTAGTCAACAGCTAAATTATGAAGCTCCAAATTGATCAACTACAATGTTACTATAGTGCTCCAAGAAGCCTACTGGGAGATTCTGGTATATCCACTTTTGAAATTTGGGGAACCAGTATGATGTTTATCTACCAGATGTCTTCTATCTTTACAATTTTACTTGCAATTCACAGAATCTGGGATAAAATCTGCTATTAAAAAACAATAGTTATTGAGCCTCTTTTCATGCCAAAATACTCTGTACTTACGACATTACAATTAATATAGTCTCTGTAATAGGCGATACTCTGATGTACAAAAATGTAAAGTAAAAATAATTTTCAATGCATTTGTAACATTAGTGGTAAACATGAATCAGCAACAGACACAAGGCACAAAATCTTAGTAAAATACGGACACAGGAAGATAAATTATGTCATTGTCAAATAAATTTAACTCTTAATTTCATTCAATATTAATGTCTAAAACAACAAAATTTTAAACAGCATACTTACTGAGATTTTGGCAGTAGTTTGTGCTGCCAAATATACACAGCATACTAGAGGTCTGTCACTCGAATTGCCTACAGTAAAGCAGCTTCAATATGAAGGGATTAAATACTTTTAAAAAACCTTTTTACACACTATTTTGGCAATTGTGTAATTAACACAGTAGTGAAATTAATATGGCAAGATTAAGAAATTACAAACTTGAAATTTCTGTCCAAAACATAAATCATATTAAAAAGGGATCACTAGTTAGAAATAATATCTCTGGATTATCAAAATTTAACAATATAAAACATGCAAAAAATTTTCAGAATCTTTATTAATCGAAAAACACCAGGGACTGTTTAAAATGATACCCCTCCGAAGGTTATCAAAGTTAATTCAAATCATGTAATTTTCTAGTGCTAAAGATTATTCAGTACTATATAATGAACAGTGCTGAAGTGGAGGTAAACATCATAGATTAGGGAGATTATCCATACTGTAAACTGCTGTCTTTCTGGTTCACTTGAAGCAGTATGAAACATCTCAGAATTTCACTAAGGAAAAAAATAGTGGCTGCACCAGCAAAAAGAAGATGTGTAACAATCAAAGGCACACTATTTGGCTAGCCAGAGCAGCAAACACTCCCCACCACTTTCTACTGCAAGACCCTCCCCTTGTAAACAAAAATTCATTGAGGAAAAAATAAAATAAATTTTTCTATAAAAGTAAGGATTTGAGACATCAATGCTAAGTTCTTGCTTCAAAAAATGTCAATTACAGTTGTCAGGATATTTCTGATTACATTTTAAAGATGTGTACAAATTAGATACATTTAACATTTTGCCCCAAATTATTATCTAAAACATTTTACTTTGATTCCAAATGTTTTAATCACCAGTATGACAACAGAGTTTTAAATCGTAGAGGAAGAACCACAGAAGAAAAGATAGACAAACAAACAAAATCTTGTATTTAATTTGCAGGCAACAAGTACGGCCCTTTCTGGCACAGTGGTATTTGACTGGCAACTAAGTCCAGGAATAACTCTATAACACAGGCAAACTACTCATGCATTTTGGTAAATATGCCGTAATTTTCACAGTTGAAGTCTCCTTTAGACTTTGCTTTTTTAATGTGGAAATTTTGTTTTATTTTTTTTTCTTTTCCTTGATGTTATCCTGACTTGTGACTTGTACCAGACTTCTTTTTCTTCTTCTTACTGTGTTTCTTATGCTGTTTCTTCTTCTTCTTTACTTTTTCCATATCTTTTTCTTGGTCCTCATGCTTTCTCTTCTTTTTGGCTTGCACCTCTTCTTCATAATCTGATTCTGTTAAGGATTCAGATAGTAAAGGTTGATTCTCAGGATAAGCTTTCTTTCTTTTTCTACTGAGGCTTCTAATGTACTTTTCTTTATCTGTTTCATCCTTCAACTTCCTTTTCTTTTTTACAGATCCCTTGCTCTCTGCTACTGATTCTAATGTAGAGTATTCTGATGATTTGTGTGAACGATTCTTCTTTTTCTTTCTCTTTTTTCCTTGTTTCTTTACCTCATTCTCGGAATCTGAAGAACTGCTTGAAGAGTCAGAGCTTGTTGAAGAAGATGAGAAAGACCGACAAGATTTCTTTTTCTTTTTCTCTTTTTCTCTTTTTTTAGATGAACTCTCATTTCCACTTAATAATTTCTCTCTGCTTTTTTCAAGCTCTTTCTTCCAGTTTTCATTCATTTTTTCTTCAAATTCAGCTAATGCCTTAGAACCTTTCTTTTTATTTTCTAATTGTTTCTTGACCTCTTCCCAGGTGGGCCTTGGTCTATTCAGGTAATCTTGTATAGTTGGGCCTGCAGATTGAGTTGGGCCTCTCCATCTGGCCATTGCTATAGGATTCATATAGGCCACCCGATTATCCCTCTTTCCCATAGTGCCTAAGCGTTCTTAGAGTAGACCTTCAGTGGCTGAAGAGAACAAAGGAAGACACTCTTCTTAAGTACTTCATCTGCTAATGGACCAGGAAGACTCTATTCTGTGAGAGAAGTAAAAGGAATAATTACAGTGCACCTTTAATGTAAGGCAAAATAAAGACATAAACTTAGTTCACTGTCTTTTACAAGGTAAAGTAGATTTTACCAAAATCTTATAATTTGAGAACAAATACTAAATACATTTAAGATTTTTTGCACAATACAGATGCTGTGGTATGAAAAGAACATACATTCAAAGTGTTTTATATATGTCATGTAAAGTTTTGCTGGGTATCTAAAATATATAATAACTATGTATTTTTATTACATGATACTCACTTCTTTTGCTTTCATTCATCCCTGCTGTATATGGTATATACAGGAAAGTGTATAGAGCTAAAATCTGTACCGATTAGACCTTCTCCAACTCAGTAAAGTGCAGCAAAATCCACACCAGTCTTTTTGACAGAAACCTGGGAGTAACACTTGAAAGATATTTCCTGCTCAATTCTCACATTCAATCTGTTACTAAATCCTAGTTTTTAAACCCTCTAAATAGGTCTCATACCCATATACTTTCTCCAAATATGTTGTAATCAACTTAGTCGTGATCACTATCATCTCTCGCTTGGACTATCAATCTTTAGTATATATTAAGTGCTTATTATCTGTCAGGGACTGTTTCGTGCTTTGTAATAGGTTCTGTCCGTCAATTCACAGACTAAAGCCTGTTAGGTTGATACTGTTATTAGTCCTATTTCTTGGGTAGAAAAAAATGAGGCTTAAGAGAACCGGAGTAGAACTTAAAACCTTATGGCTCCAAACCCCACATGCATAGCACAACATTATACTGTCTCCTTACATCAACCTATTATCAGGTAGAGCTATTTCCACCTTAATTTCCTGGCTTTCCTGTAGCTGTAAGTCAATCAGATCTTTAAACACACCAGTGACTATAATGAAAATCAAATAAAACTCCTATAAAGGTCTTTTGTGACGTGCCCTGCTTCTGTCTCTTACTTTCACGTAGTCACAGACTTTTCTCAATTCTATAATCTCCACTCTTCACTTGGTTTGTAGAACATGCTAGCTCCATACTTTATCAGACCAGTCAATTCCACCTTATTCTTCAGGTCTCAGCTTAAACGGTAGTGTCTCAGAAGGCAACTATTGGGTTGAACCACATAAAACTGCCTGTTTTGTAAGAATCAAGCAGTTCACACACCAATAATTTCATATAACGCAACCTTATACTCAAGCAGTTTGCCTTATCCTCTTTTCCTATATCCCAGATCCTTGTTTCTTTAATCCATAAAGCTTATTAAACTGGTAAACAATTCGTTTATGTGATTGTGCTGTGTGTGAGTGCGTGTGTGTGTGTGTGTGCTCACGCATGTTGGGCTGATAAACATAAGGCCAAAAGGTTGAAGGCCACAATATTTGTTTTAATTTATCACGGTGTTACCAGGGTATAACAGAATCTGGCCCATAGTATTCTGAAGCTATTTCCTCCATAATGAACAAATGGATGGATGGATTGATAACTCTGGAAGATCAGAACACTCAGAGGAAGCCTCCTGGCAATAACGATCTCTATATAGGACTTTGAAGGAAGAATAGGAGGTTACAACAGAAATAAAGAAATAGAGGAAATGTCAGACATTTCAGGAAGAGGAAACAATGTGTTTAAAAAAAAAAAACACAGAGAGTTGATACTACCAGGTAATTAGTGTTGATGGTGCCTAAAGAACAAAAGTGTAGGGGAAGAAGGTTAAGGATTTCCACAGGAAGAAGCCTGATTATGGAATACTTACTGGACCATTTTTAATCTTGGATTTTGTCTATAGGTGACAGGGAGTCAATAAAGACTTTTAAACAAAAGAATATATGGTCAGACATACCAGATTTTTGTCAGTCTCCATTTTAACTCTTACCCTTAAGTCAATCAGAAATATCTATGCATCACAAGTTATATGGTAGAGACATTTCAGTGACTCATTTCAGTGATAAATCACTACATACACATGAATCAACAAAACTCAATCAAGACGATATAAAGACCCTGAACAGACCAATAATAGGCAACACTAGGCAGTAATAAAACCTCCATAAAGTAAGAAAAGCCCAGGACCTGGTGGATTCACCACTGAATTTTACCGGAACTTCAGAAAAAAAGCTAACACCACTACTCCTCATACTCTTCCATGACATTGAAAAGGAAAGAACAATACCAAATGCATTCCTGGAAGCCAGCATTACCCAGATAGAAAAACCAGAAAAGAACTCAACCAAAAAACAAAAACTACAGGCCCATTTCCTTAATGAACATGAATGCAAAAATCTTCAATGCAACATTTGCAAACAGAATGCAACAAATCATTAAAAACATCATACGTCATGACTGAATCAGCTTCAACCCAGGAATGAAAGGATGGTTCAGCACATATAAATCAATAAATGTAGCAAACTAAATAAATAGAAGTAAAGATTATAATCATATGATCATCTCGACAGATGAAGAAAAGGCCTCTGACAGAGGCCTTTCATCATAAAACCACTGAAGAAAATATGTATATAAGGAACCTATCTTAAATTGATAAAAGCTATTTACAACAAACCCACTGTCAACACCATATTAAGTAGGAAAAATTCAAAGACTTCTCTCAAAACTCAGAAGCAAGAGAAAAGTTACAAAATTCTTTTTTTCACACTTGAATAATTTTTATTTCAAACCATCTACAAAGTTTTAGTTTTCTATTATACAAATGATTTTTCAAAATCCAGACATTATTCAAATGTAAGCCAAAGTTATGATACAAATAGAATACACACAAAGATCAAAAATACATATTCTCTCACCAATCTGTGTTACATAAATAAGAAAAATATACACAGCTGGTAATTTCAAAGTACAATTATCTTAAATAATGTTATATACATATATAGAAGGTACAAAAATAAACACTAAAGCAAAAGTTAAAGAAACAACAAATTCATTTTACGACGTCCGTAATTACATACAAAGAACCAATCTTAGAGGAATATATACTCCATGTTTGGACCTTAATTTTCACTTCATCTCATTAGAATATTCTCAGGATAGGAGAAATTCACAACTCTACCAGCTATCCCTCATCCCTAATACAGAAGAAAGGACATGTGAAGAACTACGTAATCTATGTCTTATATTTTGGGACAGATGTGAAAGAATTTTTTAAAAGTGAAATTTGTATAAGCCTAGGTTAAAATTTTCCAAGTAAAATGAACTACTGAAAAAAATCAAATAATTTAAGTTGGAAAGTCCTGGACACATGCATACCTATGTTTATAGAGCCATAATTCTCAATAGCTAAATTACAGAAGTGGCCTATAGACCTATAAACAGGTGAATGTATAAAGAAAATGTGGTGTCTATATAGAATGAGTACTACTTACTTACCAAAAAGGATAAATACAAGTTATTTGTAGGAAAATAGATTGATCTTGAGACCATAAAGATAAATGCTATAAATCAGGCAGAGAAGGTTAGATATCACATGGTTTCTCTTATATGAGAAGCCCAATATATAAACTATTTAAAGAGCAAAATAGAGATGGTAGGAAACAGGGAAGTATACTCTGTGGAGAAAGGAAGAGAATCTGGGAAAGGAGGAAGAGGGAGGGGGGAGAATAAAAATGATTCAGATGTGATGTGTATATGTACTAATTCCCCAAGATGAAGGAAATTATTATATATCACAAACATATGCTAATATAAATAAATAAACAATGCATAAATACAGTTCAAGTTCTTTGCATAAGGAAAATAAGAAAGATGGCTGGAAGGCATCTCAGGAATCAGTAAGACTGCACCCTTCCCAGGCTCACATCTCACCACAACCTCCCTGGGCCCTGGACAAGGAGCTACAGATTTTGATGTTTGTCCTGCTGAGTTTTGGTCTTGGTTTGGTTTGATTTTGTTCCATTTCCATTTTCGACTCTTTTTGAATGGAAATGTTCATCCTTTGTCATTGTATGTTAGAACTATTTCAGTTTCGTTTTGATTTTTAAGGGGATTCACAGCTGAATTTACTTTGAGTCTCAGAGGAGATATTGGAGTTGGCTTTTCAGCAG
Organism: Hystrix cristata; assembly: GCA_004026905.1. Classification (NCBI taxonomy): domain Eukaryota; kingdom Metazoa; phylum Chordata; class Mammalia; order Rodentia; family Hystricidae; genus Hystrix; species Hystrix cristata. The sequence continues at coordinate 28,585 of PVJO010010152.1, forward strand.
CCACACAACTGTTAAAATTCCAGTGACTCTTAGAAATGGACTAAATGTGTTTCATATAATTAGATGGACATGAGTATTTTGGGGGATAAAGGCAGAATGTTATGTTTTAGATCTAAAATTTCCCCCCAAAATTCTCATGCATTTGGGCATGATTGGATCACAGAGGGATTATACTCATCAGTGGGTTCATCCACCGATGAGTTTAGTAGCTAAATGTGCTGATGAGATGTGAAGCCCTGTTGGAGGTAGGTTACCTGGGGTGTGACATGGAAAAGCATATTCTTTGGGTGCTCTCTTCTGTCTCTGCAGTCATGGGTTGACCAACTTCTCCTCTGCCAGGCCCCTCTACCATCCTGTTTTTGCCTTGAAACTGGCAGATTATGGGCTGAAACCATGAACCAAAATAAGCCTCTCCTTTCACTTGGGGTGTCTGCATTGTGTTTCAGTGGCAGGAAGTCGACGCAGACAAAAGTCAATGGTAACCTTTGCTGATGCAGTGACATCAAATAGTGAGAGCAGAAGCCAGATAACAGTGGGTTAAACAATGAGCAGGACCTGAGAAAGTAGAAATCTGGTGTACACAGACACAGTAGAGAAAGAGAAAGAAGATAAGAGGGTAACTATAATGAAGGATGGAGAGTTAAAGAAAATTATGTTTTTGTTGTTTTGTGTTTTGTATTGAAGGGATAAACATATTCATGGTGTCTCTAGAAAGATAAAGTAAAAAGACAAAAATTGATTTAACAAGATAGGTAAGAGAGGAAATAATTGATGTGGCAACAGCATAGAGGAAGTAGAAAAAGAAAAACATACACTTGTTTTTACTCAATGGTGAATACCATGTTAATCTGTTAAAATTACAACAGCATAGGAGTTTGAGAGCAGTAATTAAAAGTTGGTATAACAACAGAGGGCAATGGTTGACAGTGGTAACTATAGTCAAGCTTGTGAGAGGCCTTAGGATTTGCTGAACATTTATTCTCTTTTCCCTGAAGATAAACTGCACTGAGAAAAGAGGAAAAGTAGTTCTGATAAAATTCCTTGCTTAAACACACATTTAAAGAAGTATTGTGGATTATCTTAGCTACGTCTATTATAAAACAAAGGGAAGGTTGATTACCTGTATCTCTTCATTTGTATGAAATATGCTAACATTCTGCATAGATATAAACTGTGACATCCATCGTGGTGTTCAGGGTATTTAACAGCATTTGTTCACTGATTCTTACAACCAGCTATTATTTGCCAGACACTATGTTATATTACTTGGAGTTATGGTCTTGCAAGTACAGTAAGTCATTAGATAAATATCAAACAAATAAGAATATAATTAGGGCTGTGATTTAAAGGTAAAAGAAAAGTACAGGATGCTATGAAAGGTGTAATAAGGGACCTAATTCAGAAGAGAAGGTCAAGTTTGAGATACTGACACATAGTGTGAAACCAGATGGATAAGACACAGCTAGCCTTCTTAAACAGGATGGGGGTAATAAAAGAGCGGAAGTTCACTGAAAATTCTAAGCAAAAAGATTATCACATGCTTTAATTATCTCAAGGAAAAGCTGAATACAATGCAAAATATCCATACTATTATGCTATTATAAACTAGTTCATCTCAATCTCTCCTGTTGAAAGCTATTATATTTGTACCACTTGTCAGTGAACAGGCTCAGGTAAAAGTCAATATGAATATAAAATTTCCAGATGTACTTTCTATTGCAAATATCACCAAAACTAATCATTTTATAGGTATTCTCCACAAATCATTTCCTTGAATTTTCAACTGGGTGTACAACTTTGGATGAATTCTCGCAGACACAAGCACTTGAATGAAAACCTTTTTCAAACAGTTGGCCATCACTGAGACAATTCGGAGAATGAAACTATTCTGCAAAGGCCTGGACATTTGGAGGGAGCCCCTGTGAAAAAGTCTTAAAGTTCTTAGGTCACATTAGCTCATGTAAATTTCAGTAGCATGCTACTGAAATAAGTGTCTCTTGGGAGGCTATTTAAAGGATGCTAAAGTATCAATGAATCTACTAACTTATAAAAGGATAACGATCTGCACATATATACTAACAATACCTTTAACTACCACATTATGTTTTGCCATTTAACATTGGATGATAGCATAGAGAAAACCACAGCACGATCTCACTCACAAGCCAAATAAGAAAGAAAGAGGGTTTATGGAGCAATTTAATGACACTTTGCAATTTTCTGGAAATACTTAGCTTGAGCCAGCAAGTACAATGTGACATTTTGCTACTCAATAAAACTCTAGAATGAGCATATCCTATTTTAATTAACATCATTATTCTGAAGGAGGAATTATTGCTCCTGTCTTCACTGCTACCAACAAGCTAGAAAACTGTGCCGAACTGAAACCATCCTCCTCAGGTGAATTCCCTCCAATTTAACTGTCACAGTACATTTGTCACTCTTGAGAAAAGATGTAGAATTCAAAATGTCACTTATCTTTCTACTCTCTACAGAATTGTTACATTACAAGGCATCATTTTCTGCAGTCTCAAGAATGATACTAGCAAGCCTAAAGCAGCAACAAAATACTACAGATGCAAGTGATAAAACACAAAAGAATGGCTGTGGGAGGAGCCCGAAGTATAAATTTTGGCCAAGTGTTTGTTTTAAAGAAATGACTATTTCACCCTCCTTAATTTTATATAATAATACATTCTGGATGCAGAAAAAGAAATTATTTGCTGTTTAGTTTTTATGTAAATGAAGCAAAATGCCCCAAATTTTTAAAAATTATTTTTAAATTAGAAATTGACAAATCATAGGTATATTTATTTATGGGATGCAAAGCAATATTACAGTTTGTGAACATACTGTGGGATAATTACAGCAACCTTATTAAACGTCTCCATTACTTCAATACTAAATCAACTTTTTATTTAAAATATTTCAGATTTATAGAAAAATTGCAAGGTCACCACAGAACCGAGTTTCCCTTATGGTTAATATCTTACACTGCTATGGAATAAATAGTCTTGGCTTCTTTTACTGTAAAATGACGTTAGAAAATAAGACCAAGATGCTGGATGTGCTCATTACTAGCAGGGCACTCTTGCTTCTGGACCCTCTCAGGTGACAAAGCGCGGAAATACAAGAAGTACTTTTAATTTAATCACATGTCAGTTTGAACCAAATACTTGGCCATAGGCCTAGAGGTATGAATTATTTAGAGATGGTACGAAGAACACCATGTTGGCTATAATTTAATATCTAGGCTATAATTAAATATGATTGACTCATCATTAACAAAGACTGTTTTATGTTTATTTTTTAATTAGTAGGACTTGACCTCTTCTCTATGTAGTTCTGAAATTGTTTTAAAAGACAAGGAACAGGGGCTGGGGATTTAGCTTGGTGGTTAGAGTGCTTGCCTTACAAGCGCAACACCCTGAGTTTGATCCCCAGCACCAAAAAAAAAAAAAAAAAAAAAAAGACAAGGAACATAATTTCAAGAAAAAAGCAAAGCCATCAACAGTTTTAATAGCATTATGTCAATGTTTAAAGAAACCTTCTGCAGAAAAGTGGTATATATATATATGTATGTATATATATATATATATGTATGTATGTGTGTATATATATATATATATATATATATATATATATATATATATATATATATATAAGTACCAAACCCTAGTAAGCTCTTTCCACGAAGGTACTTGTTTTGTCAGTGTATTAGATATGCTTTGGGTACTCACTGGTAAATAGCGGTTCCTGTTTAACAAATGTCACACATCATCAATTTTGTAGACATTCAAGACCCACAAATAAGAAAGCTTGTCAAGTCAGTGTTTCTCAGCACGAGATATCTAAAATCAATTGCATTCATGACTGGTGAGATAAAATTGTACCTTTCATTATCCCTTACAATTTTATCTACATTTTAGTGCTAAACTGAAGTGATACTTTTTATAGGACCATGAACTACCTCTTGGTGTAATGTACTGTGCATCCAAACTGATTCATAACCTAAAATCTGTGAAATTTTCCCGAAGATATAGTTGTACCAAGATATACATATATCTTGTAATTACTTATAAAACACAAGACCCCAAGAATAGGAAGCAAAATATCAGGGTTGGGGGTGCCTTATTCTTTCTCAAGAGAACACAGTTCAAAGGATATCCATTTTGCCCCAAAGGAGGCAAAAATACTCTTAAAGAATGAGCACCTCTTTAACAAACGGTGCTGGGAAAACTGGATATCTGCATGCAGAAGATTGAATCTAGACCCATATTTCTCACCATGTGCTAAACTAAAACAAAATGGATCAAGGATTTACATGTTTAGAAAGAAACAATGTGCTGGAAGATCAAACAGGTAAAACACTTGACGACATAAGCATAGGCAAGGACATTCCAAACAGAATCCCAGTTACACAAGAAATAACATAAAAAATCAACAAATGGTATTGTATCAAATTGCAAAGCTTCTGCACGGTAAAGAAAACAAGCAATAGAGTGAAGAGACAACCTACAGAATGGGAACAAATGTTAGCAGCTACTCTTCAGCTAAAGGACTAATATCTAGAATTTATAAAGATCTCGAATAAATTGGACACTTCAGGCTAAAAGACTTTATCAAAAAAATGATCAAATGAAATGAATAGTTCTCAGAACAAGTACGAATGGCCCATAAATATAAGAAAATATATCCAATATTTCTGGTCATTACATAAATGCAAATTAAAACAGCACTGAGGTGCCATCTTACTCCAGGAAGAATTGCAATCATCAAAAAAAATCAAATAATACAGATGCTGGTACAGCTGTGGAGATAAAGAAACCTGTCTATCTTGGTGATGGAAATGTAAACTAGTACAACCATTATGGAAATCAGTATTGCGATCCCTCAAAAAACTGAAAATAGAAATTTCATTTGACCCAGGTATTCCATTTCTAGGTATTGCCCCCAAAGTGTTACCGACATCGTAGTAGAGTGACACATGCATACCCGTTTTCATAGAAGCACAACTCATAATAACTAATTATTGGAAGTGGCCTATATGTCCATCAACCAATGAACAGATCAAACAACTTAATATTCGTACACAATCGAGTACTAGTCTGCCATAAAAAAGGATAAAGTTGAATCATTTATAGGAAAATGGATGCTCCTGCAGATCACAGTGTTAAGTGAAATGAATTCGACACCCAAGCTTAAATATTACATGATTTGTCTTAAATCAGAAACCTAAAATACAAATAAATTATACAGCAAAATAAAAGATAATAGGAAACAGAGAGATAGATCATTTGCAGAAGGGAAGGGGACCAAAAGATGCAGGGAGGTGGGAGAGAGTGGAAGAGGAAGGAAAGAAAAGAAATAAGACGTGTTACGTGTGTGTACCAATTCCCCTCGATGAATGTGATGATTATATATTACAAACACGTACTAATAAAGTTTTAAAAAAAAAAGAATGTGTGGAAAGGGCACTCAGTATTAGTCAGGGAGAGGAGAAATGAAACAGCTCCCAATTCAAGTAAGAACAGGAAATTGAGGTGCTTGAATGAAGGGGTGTAAAGCATCTTAAGAAATTTCATTAAGAAGGCTGTATTGACTACTAATGCCACAAATCAGCATTCGAGTTCATTGACATTATAGTTGAAAGCCCATTTGCCCCATTTACTTTCCAAGTGCTCTCAGGTAAGTCATAAAATTTCTTTGTCATGGTTCTCATTGCTGAAAATGGAGTCGATACTGGGTCGTTCTCTTTTATAATACCACTCTTTGTCCCCGGATTCAAATAAAATATTCTTTGGGCATGGTTTGAAAACTGTCAAAGTCTTTACAAATGTAAAGTGTTGATATTTTATGACTATTATTATTAACCATACTGTAATGTTTGCAGTTACGCAGCACTCACCAGAAACAGATAGTTCTACAAGTGGTTTGCATGGATTATCTCACTTAATTCTCAACAATTCCGTGAAGGGGGAAGGGGGTACTATTATTTTTCATCTTGGACAGATGAAGAAACTTACCTCAGAAAGGTTAAGTAACTTTCCCAAGGATGCACAGCTAGGAGGGGCTAAAGCCAAGATTGGACTTCTAGCAGCCTTGTTTAAAGTCTGAACTATTAAAGAGTGTTGTAGTAGGTAGAGTGGCTGTAACTTCTTGTGCATACTATAATAAAAATGCAATGGATGCGGTGTACTGGTCCATGACTGGAATCCCAGAGTTTAGGAAGCAAAGGCAGGAGGATTTCAAGTTGGAACGGAGCCTGGGCAACTTAGTGATTTAGCGAGACTGTCTTACAAATTTACAAAAAAAAGGGCTGGAGATGTAGCACAGTGCAAAGGCCCTGGGTTCGATCCCCAGTACCTCAAAAATAAAAATAAAAATGCAATGATGGGGATTTATCTCAGTGGTTAGAGTGTTTGCCTAGGAAGCACAAGGCCCTGAGTTTGATCCCCAACACCAAATTAAAAAAAAAAAAAAAAGAGAGAGAGAGAGATTGCAGAAAAACGAAATGATTATTTGTAGCTATATATCTATACTCATATTCAGACCATAGGGCGAATGCCTCTTCAAAGGGAAAAATGGCATAATGAAATAAACTATAAATTGGTTGATAAGATCAGTTTGCATAAATTGGGACAACTTAAAGCAAGTATTCTGCTAATATGTCTAATCAATCTAAATTTTTCAGATATATGAAACACAGATCTCTGTTGTGTGGTGAAGTGGAGGTGGGATTCTAGCCTGAACTAGTTGATGTGTTTTTCTGCGTTGCCGTGTGGCTGTATACAACTTTTACAGGAATGAAAAAGTTGGGGAAAATATACAGAAGATTCAAAAACATCATTTACTAGTTTTACTAATTTTAATTTCTTTCCTAGTCAGATTACTGGAACTGTTAGCACGGACTAACTCAAGTCTTCCTTTTGTCTTCACGTGTACGAGAAGAGGAATGATAAAGGAACAGTGTTGTAATAGCAAAAAGGAAACGTAAACTGTCCAAATCAGCCTAAATAATCTATAAACTCTCCTAAAGTTTATTCTTTATATATTTCAGGGTGCTTACTACTTACTTTTGTTCTTTTGCGTAATGGCATGTGTTTTTGCCATCCGCATATGGTCATGTCTGTAGATCATCGTTTGTAATTTTCAGGGGCTTCACTGGATTGACGATTCCTATAGATCTAGAGGTTTAAAGCTCTCACATTGCCCAGAATACTATGCTGTGTTGATGGCTCTGACAGATACTGAGTCACAGAATTTGCCAGCTTGATATTTAATGCCAAGTCATACAGAACTATCTTAGCAATTATTTGTTAACTATTTAATGTACTATTTCCAGCAACAGTTGTGATGTAGTAATCAGGAATATGAGGATATAGTAATTCCACACTAGGAAGACAGCTGTTTTAACTAGACTCCTCTGAACTTTTCTCTCCTTTTGACTGACAATGAATCAACCTGCCCATATAATTGCCCAAATAATTGTAAGATATCTGAAGATACTGGCACATTTACTTTATTTATCTTAAACTCAGCATCACCAGATAACTTATTTACCTCCACTGAAGAAGTTAATTTTAACCTTTTATCCCTCAACAGCCCTGAATATCAGCATACAGATTATTTATGCAACTTTTTAGTGCTCTAGCATGGGACCTTATCAAATCTTATATTCTACTGGGTGCAACCAGTTCCAAAATGTTTCAGTGTGAAATTTCCCATCATGGAAATAAGTTTTATATCTTCCAAAAATAGTGAAACATTTAAGATGTTTATGACATGCTAACATAGGAAACAATTTGCTTTATACCTGTTTGAATTACTGGCTTGGAAGATAAATAATGTTTTATAATTTGAGCAAAATCATAATGCAATTTAAAGTGGAAAAATATCTTAACCAGAGGTTGAATCTTTATGGCAAAAATATATAATCTAAAAGTAAGTGATTAACTCATTCATCCAACATACATTTTTGAGATTCCACTATAAACAGGAAACAAGTGTTAAACAAGGCAGATAAAGACCGTGGGAAAATAGGGATTAAAGTTTAGAAAAAGAAGATAACTAGAAAGCTTGGGTTTTAGTCCAGATGTGTCTTAATGAGAATAACCAGGACTTTCACACACACAAAAAAATGGAGCGAGTGTTTAGAGTAATAAGTTAAATGGTGTGGTGAGGAAATATGAAGACAAGTCTACAACATGAGAGATTCTGTGAAACAAATAGTTTGTCTCTTCTAAAAATCAATTTCATGTTGGAGATAAATTAAGACTGTCTTGGGGAAAAATATTTAAAGAGATGCAATTAAATGTAACATCTCAGTTTTATCTTGGTTTAATAAGTAATATGTATATGAGGTTTCATTTTGTAGTGATAGAATGTTCTAAAATTAAGATTATCATTCCATCTGTACAACTTCTGTAAATTTGCATTAAATCATTGCAGCATACCCCAGAAGGCTTTTAATAAATTGGAGGACATCTAAAATATTTGATATATACTGGATATAGGATATCAGGACTTTTTCATCGAGTAGCTCAAATATGATAGAATTGAGATTAAGGAGAATGCCCTTATTGTTAGGACATGTATGCTAAAATATTCAGATACAAAACATCATGGAGTCTGTAACTTCCCTTCAAATAAGCAGCAAAACAGAAAGCAAATACAAGAAAATGATAAAAGTTACTCACTTTCAAATGTAGGTACATAGGTATTCTCTGTAGTAGACTTTCAACTTCTCCTAGTACTAAAGGGCAAAAGACAAGAATGCCCACTGTCACCACTCTTATTTAATATAGTTCTGGGAACATTAGCCAGAGCCACTGGACAAGAGAAAGAAATAAAAGGGATTAGGATAGGAAAGGAAGAAGTTAAATTATCATTTGTGGGTGACATGATATTCTACACAGAAGAACCCAGAAATAACACCAAAATACTCCTAGAAGTAATTACCAAATTCAGTAGTGTAGCAGGATACAGAATCAACACTCGAAAATCAATAGCATTCTTGTATACAAATAATAAAATCACTAAGAGAGAAATCAAGAAAATAGCACCTTCCACAATTGCATCAAGAAAAATAGAATAGTTAAGAATCAATCTAGCCAAGGAAGTAAAAATCTTTACATTGAAAACAACAGTACTCTGAAAAAGGAGACCAAAGAGGATATCAGAAAACGGAAAGATATCCCTTGTTCTTGGATAGGCAGAAACAATATAGTAAAAATGCCCATACTTCCAAAATTGCTATACAGATTTGATCCAATCCCAATCAAAATACCAATAGCATACCTCACAAAACTAGAGAAAACAATCCTAAATTCAATTGAAATTATTCGAGACCTATATCACCAAAAACAATTCTGGGCAACAAAGGCAAGTCAGGGAGCATCACAATTCCCAACTTGAAATTATACTACAAATCTACTGTAATAAAACCACATGTTACTGAGAAACAAAACAAACAAACAAACAAAAAAACAGACCCAAGGATCAATCAAACAGAACAGAAGATGCAGAAGCAACTCCAAATGTACTCAGCCACCTTATCTTTGATAAAAGTGCCAAACCCCTTCACCAGAAGAAAAATACAGTCTTTCATAAATCGTGCTGGGAAAATTGGCTTTCTACTTGCCAAAGATTCAAGCTAGACCATATCTCTCACCATGCACTTATCTAAAATCAAAATGGATCAAAAATTTAAATATTAAAACAAAAATACTAAAACTGCTGGAAGACAGAATAGGTAAAACTCTAAAAGACATAGATATAGGCAAATATTTCATGAAAAAAAAAAATCACACAGGAAATATTTCAAAGACTGATCAACTTGGATCTCATCATATTAAAAAGGTTTTACACAGCAAAAGAAACCACCAACCAAGTGAAGAGACAACCCACAGAATCGGAAAAAATTTGCCAGCTGCTCCTCAGACAAAGAGCTATTGTCTAGAATATATAAAGAGCTCAAAATCATCATACCCACTAAATTTAAAGACTCAATCTAAAACTGGGCATCTCAAATGAATAGACATTTATTGGATGAGGAAATACAAACAGCAAATAAACATATGACAAAATGTTCAATGTCACTGGTCATTCAAGAGTTGCGAATTAAAACAACACTGAGATTGCATCTCACTCCAGAAAGAATGGCTATTATCAACAAATCAGCCAATAACAAATGCCGGTAAGGCTGAGTGGAAAAAGAAAACTCCACTGTTGGTGGGATTGTAAATTGTTATAACTAATATGGAAATCAGTATGAAGCTTCTTCTTAAAATTAAAACTAGATGTTCCATTTGACCCAGCTATTCCCTTTCTTGATATTATCCCCAAAGAGGTAAAAGCATCATACCACAGAGATACATGCACACCCATGTTTATAGCAGCATAATTCCTAAAAGTTAATCTTAGAAACAGTCTAGATGCCCATCAAAGGACGAATGGACAAGAAGATGTGACTTTCATATACAAATGAATATTACTCTGCCATAAAGAATGATAAACTTGGGACTTTTTTAGGTAAATGAATGCATCATTAGAACACATTTTTAAGTGAAATAAATCAGACACACATGTTTAAATATCATATTGTTTCTCTTGTGTGAGAAACTGAAAGGGTAAATAAGGACCAAAATGGATGATAGTTATTGGGAAGTCAGAAGAATGTGTTCAAATGGGAAGGGGAACAAGGGAGAGGGGAAGGACACAGCAAAGAAGGGAAAAGAGAGAAAAAAGATAGAAGAAAAAAATGGAAACAAACCTTTTGTAAATAAAGAGGGGAAGAAGGATTGAAGGGAGGGGATGAGAATGGGGGAAAAAAGAATTAAAATATATTATGTATAGGTACAAATTTCCTATGACGAATGTGATCATTATGTATATTAAAAGAGTACCAAGAGAACTAATTTTTAAAAAAATTCATATTAAAATTTTGGAAAATACATTAAGGAAGAATAAAGAAATTCATTAAACAGGGAGTGATATAATCTGTTGCTCTTGTCTATCTTTACACATTGAATCTGCTTATTCTATGATTTTATTTTCCAGGAATATTTCAGTTGCCAAAAACTAAATAAAATTAGCAAATCAAAAATTGATTATGGAGCTATAGATAGACTTAGGCCAAAGTCATGCTCACAGCAATATAAATAATGGTCATGCAATTCATCTTTCTATTATGTTTCCTGTTTGTTTCACATTTTACCTTTCAGTTTTTATTGGTTCACTTTTAGTGTGCACAACACATAAAGACAAGGATTTCCACTGTTCTTGGAATAAAAATTAAAGATCTTAATTGAGTTCCTAGGCTTCCACCAGAATAATCTCGCCACTGCTTACATCTTCCACCTGTCCTTCTGCAACGCCCATCTTTTCTCCTCTCTGCACCCAAACTCTATGGCCTTCTTTCAATATCTTGATATACCATATTTTTCTACTCATGGTCATTTTCAAGTACTACTTCCTTCCCTAAATTTAACTTGAGTAGAATTTTTTGATGTCTTTGAAAAAGTTAGTACTGACAATTATACTTTAATAGAGCCTCATACATTTTATTTAATATTCATCATAATTATTTATTTGTGCAACCATCTAATACTATATCCACACTAGAGTATGAGTTCTAAAAGCATCTGTGTTTGTTTATTATAGATGCATTTTCAACCTTCTTCTTGTCTCTCATAAACCCACACCCATGAGGCTTTCACCTCAATTACTTCCTGGAAAGTTCCTCATTCATGTCACAAAATCTAATAACCAATTATCATTCTTTACCTTAACCTCATAATTAGCATCGTTTAGGAGAGTGGATCACTTCCTTACCTTGGGACACTTATCTTAAATGGATTCCAGAGTAACATACACTCTTAGTTTTCCTGTTGTCTTTCCAAGGGTTTCTTTTCAATTTCTGTTTCAGGCTCTCCTGCATTGACCAGAGATAAATAAGAAGAAATATAATGTTTGTCAAAGTTCTTGTAGTAACTGGGCAGCAAATTTTAGGTTACAGAACTAAAACTTTTAGGTTACAGGATGAAAACTTAAAGTAGAAAAAAACATAACCGAAATTCAAAGAAATATGCTGACCAGAAAAATACGTTCTTTTAAATCTAGTCAACATAATCGCCTTCCTTATAAAGTGGGTGAGAACTTTCTCAACTATTATAGTCATTCATTCATTCAACTGTAAATATGTACTATAAGTAACTACAGATTGCTCCATGCCTTCAGTTTTTTCTACTTATAATTGCTCACTCAATATCATTACCTCATGAAATTCCTCTACCTGCAATCAAACTCAGTTTCCTTACAGAAAATTCTGCCCCGACACCTGTATGCCTAGTTTATATTTTAATAGTGTTTTAAGAATTAAAAAGTAAATTTAGAAAAGAATCATAGAGTTTTACAAAATAATTTCCCTAACCTAAACAATTTAAGGAATAAAGTAACTTTTTATCTTCCTCAAAGTTTCTAAACTTTAATAACATTAATAGCTCTTCCTCTAAAATAGGAACTCGAAGTACAGTCTCAGGACCAATGGTGGTCTCCAAGATCATTTCCGAGGGTCTTTAATGTTCTTCTTTTACTAACTACATTAATTGCACACGACCGGATTTTCTTTGTATATTTCAAATGAAACATCATATTACAAAAGACTATATATATAAGGAAATTCGAAAATTATAAAGCAGGCATTAAAGAGACCTGAAAATGTCAATATTTTCTTCTAACTAAATTATTTTTAATTTGGAAAAGTACTTATTTTAAATAAAATATCATATAGTTAATGTGGAATTGGTTTATTCTTTGCATTTTCATTGAGCTAATAGGTATTTTAAAATTTTATGTTTTTAATACCACAAAAATCAGTAGTGATGTATCAAATATTATTTATTGCAAACAAATGTTCCTTAGAGTCCTCAGTAATTTGTAATAGTATATAGAAATCCCCAGTCCAAATAGATTGAAATCTATCACTCTGAAAAAAAATATTTCTCAAATATCTACTGACCAGCTGCGCCAGACATCAGGACACTTGTTAAAATATAGATTTTTGGACTCCAAAGAAGATCTACTAAATCATAATGTCTGAGGCTCTCGTCATGAATTCACATTTTCAACATGGCCCTTAGGTAATTTTTACACACATGAAAGTTAAAAAACCAAGTAAACAGGTAGTAGAATTTGTAGTCTGATGGATTCAAACTTCATCTCTTCTGCATCCTAATTCTAACCCTTAATGCCATTCTAAACCATTACTCTATTTCTATTTTCCCCTTTCTCATTTCCTGAACTATCTTTCAAATGCTCATCCTCAACAAAATAACAAATACATACCCTAAATGAAATAGTTGCTGATTTTCTGTTTCTGTGTGTGAATGGAAGGGGCGTCATGGCTCATATCCAGATGTCCCCAAAGCACCATGCACTCATAAGTGGGGCTTTCAGGAGGTAACTGGATCATGAGTTTGTGATATTGGATTATGAGTATGTGATACTGGAATAGTCCACTGATGGGTTTATAGCTGGGCATGATGTCTGGTGGCAAAGCCTGGTTGAAAGAGGTGGGTCACTCTTGGTGAGGACTGGAAGAGTATTATAAATCCATGTTCCTCCCTTAAATTCTGTACTGCCTTCTGCCTGCCACACCATGAACTGTTTCTACTCTGCCATGCTGCCCTGCTTTAGAACAAGCTGACAATGAGCTGCAACATCTACAAACCGTGAGCTAAAACAAATTTTTCCTCCTTTAACTTGTGCATGTAAAGTATTTTGTCCTAGCAACAAGAAAAGTAACTAAGAGAGGGGCTATGGTACTGGGGATGAAGCCATGGACACTCTAATGCTAAACTAAATCCTCAGCCCTTACTTTTTTTCACTTTTATACAGGACCTCACTAAATTGCCCCACACTTGCCTAGAATTTAGGATCCTCCTGACTCAGCCTTTCGAGTACTCAGGATTATAGGCAGAAGCTATCACATGCAGCTCAGATTGATTTACTGCTTGAGTGACTGATTGATTGATTGATTTAGTGGTACTAGGAATTGAACCCAGGGACTTCTAACTGAGCTACATCTCCAGGCCCTTTTACTTTTTATACTGAAACTCTGTCTCAATAAATTGCTAAATTTCCCAGGCTGAAGTCAATCCTCCTGTTGAGCCCACATCTCAAAACAAACAGAAAAAAAGGGTGAGGATGTAGCTCAGTAGAAGGCCCTCGGATCGAACCCCATCACCACAGAAAGGTGGAGATGAACGTCCCCTGTTGTCCAACCTACTGGAGAAACAGTAGTAGGAGGCAGGAGGATCCCCTAAACCTAGGAGTTCCAGGTCAGCCTAAGCAACACAGTGAGACTGCCTTTAAAAAAATAACATTACATTTACTTGTATCATTTCATTTGTGGTGGCATGAGATGACGACTAGTGGGTGGCAGGGGCAGATGGAGTGTAAGGTCCCCTAGATTATTCCCCTGCACTGCTCCTTACCTGCTAACTTCTGTTACTGATACTGGCAGGCCTTCCTCGGAGGATTTTATTTTCTGTTCTTCAGCTCTGAAGAATATGGTACAGTGAAGCTGGCAACCATTTTGTTTTCTCTCACCCCTAATCAGTTATTCTTTTGAAGCTGCTGCATACTTTCTCAGCATCTCCTTGTGATTTAAATACAGTTCTGACCAATAAGAGGCCTAGAACTAAGAAGTTATCTTACAGCCCATTAACAGAAGCCCATGAAGCCTTGCCAAACAGGAAGTCTTTTAAGACTCACAGAGTTATTTAAAGATAGCAAAGTTCTCCTCTATAGAGCAGAGCTACTAAAAGTCTAATTAGCTAACCCACAAGATCAGAGCTATATAGGGGCTTTTTGGGTTTGTTTTCTGGCAGTGGAGAATGAACCCAAGGTCTTCACTCTCAACTACATCCTAAGGCTATTTTTAATGTGTTCATTTTGAGACATGGTCTCGCTAAGTCACTAAATTCTAAGACTGGACTCGAATTTGCTATCCTCCTACCTTAGCCACCCAGAGTGCTGGGATTATAGACATCTGCCACTACACTGGGTTTAGGGGCTTTTTTCCAATGCAGATTCTGGTGCTCCATCTCAGGCTAGGGTACCAGAATCTCTCAGAGTGATAGCTAGGGATTTGTAATTTTCCAAAAAATCCGCATCTGGCAGGGCATGGTAGTGCACACCTGTAATCTCAGCTATTCGGGAGGCTGAGGCAGGAGGACTGCAAATTCAAGGCTAGCCTGGGCAATTCAGCAAAACCCTATCTCTAAATAAATAATAATAATAAAAAAAAAGAAAAAAAGGGCTGGGGATATAACTCAGTGTTAAAGGCCCCCCTGGGTTCAATTCTAATCACCACCTGACAAAAAAATTCTGGGCTGAGCATTGTAGGTTAATAATACAACATATAGTTGGCATAGTTGGCATACTTAATTGGCATGGGCTACATAGGTTCAAACTCTAGCTCAAAAAAAATTGGAAGAATTTACTTGGGTTATTTATATGGTATAATGTCTTAAAACACTGCCATAGGAAAAAATTCATAAAGAAAGAGAATAGGAAACAGTGTCATACTCTCTGTCATCATCTAGTTCTTTTATCAACGGGAAATGAATGGATGATATTACCTATGTGATCAGCATGTAGACATGACATTTGATTCATTCCTTGGAGACAATATCTGCCAATCTGTTCGTGTGCCAACAGTACCATGAATAGTAAGGATAATTCACATTAGCTAAAGACTCAAGATATTATGGCATAAATTAGAATGTCCGTTCATTAGTTTACTAATGGAAATACAGTAAAACAGGAATGTTCAGTATTCTTTGATAGGATTCTCTGTCTCTGATAAAAAAATACACATGCAAAAAAAAAAAAAAAAAACACCCAAACTATAATCAAAGATTTCCTTGGTGGGCCTAGAAACATTAAAAAAAGAATCAGTAGATGTCATTAGTAAATGCTCCCTCGAGATTAATTTGGTTCACTTACCCATCTCCACCACTGAAATGAGCACTGGGAAATTCCAAAATGCTAATCAAGGTACTCTGTTTGTTAGACAATACTGGAAAGCCAGAATTAAATCTCTCATTTTCCCCTATCTAGAAAATTTTTTGGTAATTCAGTATCCTGATTAGATTTTACCTTTTCCGTTTATGATTGTGGCTCCTTGAAAATCTGGGGGCTTAATTATTAACTCATGAGTTCAGACTCGAGTGAGTTTTGCAGGCAGTTTATCTCACTGGAGATTTTAATTTTTCTTAATTCACCTTAATTTATAAACCTTTAGCAATGGTTTTATAAGATACTTTGAAATTTAAAAATATAAGCAATATATTTTTGTGTTGAAATTAAGGGGATTAAGACTGTTTGGTGTAATATCTATATCTAACATTCTAATGGTAAAAGTGTCATGGAAGAATTTCGTATCGTAAAGGCTACAGTATACAATCATTAAAGAATATTTTCAAAGTGTTTTACTGTGTCAAATGACATCTAACATGAAATTATTATGAACAACAAACATGTCATATCATCTTTGCCCAAAGATGTACAAGCATATTGGCATTTTCATATTTTTAGTTTTTCACTCCAGTTTCTTTCAATCTTTCTCATGTTTTAAGCATAATATGGTAATCCTTCAAAAAGGGTTCTAATGTTTCATCTCATGTATACTCATTGTATAACTATAAGCCAGTCTTTTAGCCACTGTAAATCTTGTATTCACATTAATAAGAGTTGGTTCTGCCTATTTTATGTTTTTTTGTGTGTGTGTGAAAAATCCAATGTGGTATTAAATGTAAACACACTTTAAAAAGAGGTAGAAGTCCTGTACTGGCAAACTTCTTATTGTTGCAATTGTTAATATTAAGCGTTTTTATGACATCATGTAACATAGAGGGAAGACTATATAACCCTAATAAAAATTCCAAAGCAAATTTTGAAATTATAAACATATCTGAATGACATTACATGCACATGCACACACTTACATTTACATACAAAAGCACTCACAGGTCAGCTTTCAGGAAGGCCCTACGAATAACGGATTGCTATGTACATGCTCTGTACTGGATATACTGAGCTTGCACATATATGCTTGCTCTTTTGTCTGTCTAGTCCATGTTTCACACTGCCAACACTGGTTACCAACTGTTAAAAAAAATAAAACCCTGATTTGATCATTCTCAAATGTTTATTCAATGAAATTCAAATTCCTTAGGTTAGCAAATAGACCCTGGCTCCCACTTGGACAACCTCATCTCACCGCCAGCCTCTTCCTCTGATTCTTTTTTCTCTTTCTACCTATCACTTCAACTTCTATGCCACAGCCACAAAAATAGCTTACTATTCATCAAATATTTTATGACACTTCCTAATTCTCTCATTTTGAGCAAACATGTTTTCTTTTCTGGCTAGAATACTTTTTCTTGAATCCCTGACTTCAGATTCTTCTAGTAAGAAATAATTGGTTTTACGCTGTTTCTGTGGGAAGTCACTCATCCATCCAACCAAAATTCTGAATGTTTATTATGTTCAGAGTACTGTGTTAAATAACGCTGATGACCAATACAAGACAGAAATGACCAATACAAGAGTGTTCCTAATCTCATAGATTTTATGGATGCTCATATTGAATGCAAAAATAACTACATAATTTAAACAACGACAATGTCATAAAGAAAATGTATAGTTTGATAAAAGCATGTAAGTAGTACCTAGTCTACATGGGCTTTAAGTCAGCAATAATGAGGTTTTCATCTACTATGCCCTGTAGTATTAAGGACATATATGTACTCTGTATAACTGTTCCTCTGTTAGAATTAAATTACAGTAACTACTTCATCACAATTACAAGTATATACATATACTTAATTCCATACAAAAATCTACTAAGTAAACCTAATGGTTTGTCTTTAGAAATGGTAGTTGAATACTATTTTATTAAATTCGCATAACTCAATATTTATTATGTCACTGGGCTTTTGGAGAAGGGACACAAATGCTCCTAAAAGTACATGGAAGGTACATTTTTTTGGCTATGACTGGCTAAGGAGACAAGAAAATCATCACTCCCAAAATAACTGCAAACCTGGACAAAATTAACAAAAGAAATCATTGGTACTCTGGAAGTTGATCAAAAACATTCATTCACTTGAGAAGCATTGTTGCCTGAAAAATCACTGACCTTGGGGTAAGAACAATGGGCATATGTGACCTACCATTCCTCCCACACTCACCGCCACATGCTCATTTCATTCAGAAATTCCACTAGGACTTGTGTACTGAAAACCACAACACATGGCCAGAACCATTAACAAATGTTTAAATAATAGAGAGATATTTCTTGCTCATGAATTTAAAAGTTCAAATTGTCAAGATGGCAATTCATCCCCAAATGATTGCTACATTAAATGCAATGCTAAGCAAAATCTCAGCTATCTTCTTTGTAGAAATCAACTAGTGAATATTAAAATTTATATTAAAGTACGAGAGATTGAGACTTGCTAAAAAATCTTGATAAGTCTTCACACAAAATACAAACAATTAACTCAAAACAGACCACAGGCTTAAATGTAAGACCTGAATATAAGTATCAAAATTATAAAATTCTAGGAAAAACGTAAATTTTTCATGGATTCAGGTAGAGAAAAGAGTGCACAGAAACAAAATTGAAAACATAATTTACAGGAAAAAATAATAAATTGGACTTTGTCCACTTCTGCTCCTATAATTATTGAAAATGGAAAAACAAAATGCACAGAGTAGGAGAAAATATTTTCAAATGATAGACCTGATAAAGAGATTGTATCTATAATTGAGAAATTCTTACAAACCAACAATTACTAAAATTTTAATGGCCACATAACTTATCTTTCACCAAAGAAGACATACGAATGGTTTCAAATGATATGAGATGTTCAGCATCTTTTGTCATTAAGAAAATGTAAATCAAACCCCTAAAAAGTAACTACTAAATATCTACTAGAATGGTGATAATCCAAAGGAAACATGGTACACTGTGTTGTTTAGGATGTGAAGGAAGTAGACAACTTACGCTTTGCTGATGGCAATTTGACAGGGTACAGGCATGTGATAAAATATGCAGGCAATTTCTTACCAAGTCAGACACAAATTTTACATCTAACTTGACAGTACGAACATACTCATGAGAAATTAAAATATATCCACAGGAAGACATGAATACAGATATTCACAGCAGCATTACAAATCATAACAAAACCTGTAAACAATCCAAATATCCAGTCCCTAGTGATGGATGACCAAAGTATGATACATCCATACCATGGAATAATATTAATTAATTAAAAGAAACAAATTTGTGTGTGTATATATATATATATATATATATATATATATATATATATATGCTTTGAATTCAAAAACATTATGCTCTTTAAAAAAAGCCAGATACTATGAGTTACATATTGTGAATATTGTCGGATTCCATTTATATGAAATACACAGTAAATGCAAATACATAGAGAATAAAAGAGAAGAGTGTTTAAACCTAGATATGGGAACAAGGATTAACAGGTAACACCATGCCCCTAAGAACTTGAAAAGATAGAAAAGTTAACTTGTATCTCTTTCCTCAGTACGTTTTCCCTCTCAGTTCTCCTCCATTAGTGTCACCTATATCTTTCCTATATAGTCATAACTTCTATGTTGTTTTCCGATTATATCAAGTAAGAACCTGGTCAAACTATCTTTGCTCCAAAGCAACTCTTAAAGGTGCCCTTTCCATTATCTAGCAAAGAAGTCTTGCTGGTTTTAGATCCTTATATATAGATGCTAAAGCAATCTACATCAAGTATAATTTGTCATATCACTGTTATCCTTGAAATCTTATTGTTATAGCTTGTATCTAGATGCCCCTCCAAAGCCTCATTTGGTCATAGGTGGGGTTTTTTGAAGCTGGCTGTATCTAGGGTTTAAGGATGTGATGCTGAAATTAAGGATGCGATGTTGGGATTCAGTGTGCCCCAACCTGGGTGTGAGTGCTACCTGCCCAAAGGGTGGATAGCTTAGCTGAAATATGAGAGACAGAAAGAAGGTTTGCTACTGCTGTTACTTGCTGATTGTTGTCTACTGGTCTACTGCCTTCTGTCTGCCATGCCATGAACTGTTTCTCCCCTGGTATGCCCCTCTGCCATGCCTGCCTGCTTTGGAGTCTGCTGATTATGGACTGAAATCTCTACAAACCATGAGCTAAATAATACTTTCCTCCTTTAACTTTGGGTGTTGGTATTTTGTATAAGCAATGAGACAGAGTAACTAAGACAGATTTTGAGGTCCCTCCTCCCAAAGCCTCAGGTCATCATGGGTGGGGCTTTTCAGAGGTGACTGGACCTAAAGTATGTGGTGCTGGGGTTAGTGTGTGATGCTTGGATCAAGGTTACGATGCTGGGAATAAGGATTCTCCACCCTGGGTGTGGGTGGCACCACCCAAAGAGCGGGTAGGCTGGATGAAATATAAAGGCAGGCTTGCTGTTCCTACTTGGCCTGTTGATACTCCACTGCTTTGCTGCCTTCTGCCTGCCATGAACTGTTTTCCTCTGTGATGCCCATCTGCCATGCCAACCTGCCGTGGAGCCAGCTGACTATGGACTGAATCTACAAATTCTGAGCCAACATAGATATTTCCTCCTTTAACTTTGGGCATTGGATATTTTCTCTCAGCAATGCGAAAAGTAACTAAGACACATATAGTGCCTTATGTACATATTCTTTTCTTTAAAGTAAAAATATCTGTTGGAAAATTTTTAAATGTAGATAAGAAATAAGTAACAATGGAATAAATTGCCTACTTGTAACAAGGTTAATTTCTCAGTGATTATATTTCTAATATATTAATGCAGGTCTATACCCTTTATTTAAAAATAAGGTCATATACTTATTTTGCAACCTGCTTGTATAACTGAACACTATGTTACAATCATATTTCTAAATCAATAAACATGCATTGCTGTTGATAGCTAATTGGAGGGCTTTTTTGTACAGATGGACTTTATTTTTCCACTTATCTATCACTGTTACCAAAATTCCAAAAATGCTAAAATCCATTATTGTTCCCTACTACATTAAATCTACATTTATAATATTCTGCTTCAAAATACTCCCCAAATTTATGCTTTCTAATATCATCTCTGATTATTTTCCAGTTTTAACCTTTTATCCCAGGAAAAGAAATTTACTTGTATCTCACATATTTAGCTAAGTCTTGCTTTTTATGTCTTCTAATATCCTTAGTATGATTATACACAATTTTCAAGTGATAGTATTTATGTATTTATATAATTGCTCCTGGAATGTTTAATGATTTTTCTCTCTCCATTAGATTGTGAACTATTTCTGAGGTAACTTTTAATTTTTTCTTCTCTTTTTTTTGGTACCCTCTGCAACTGTTATCTTGTTGAATACTTAGTAGATAATCATTAAAACTAATGTTGATTTAAATTAATGATTCACTTTCTTGCATTCAATATCATAATTTGTGAGCATTCATTTTGTGCATAACATTTGGTTAAATACCATCGGTGAAATATGTGATATGTAATCTTTCCTTAAAAACGATTTTATAATCTAACTGGTAGAAGTAAGGCACATGACTGGTTAGGCAACAGTGTAAGACAACCATTTTTAAGAGAAATAATGAAGCAATCTAGAATTGAGAAAAAAACAAATGTCAGGGATTCACGTATCCAAAAGCAGAGAGCTGAGTAGGGCTCTAAAGGAGCCCCTGAGTTCATTTCGTGTTGGAAATGGAGTAAAGACATGAAGAGTCAGTGTCTATGCAGATGATTTGGAAGAAGGTTAAATTTGAAAAGGTTGAGGCCAGAAAATGAATGGACACGAACATCTAATAGAGGAGTGCAGACTTGTTCAAACAGCCATTTAATGAGCCCTTTGTAAATGGTATTCCACGAGCACAGAGAGAGTCTGTTGTATAATATATATTGCACATTCACTTTCTCTGCCTCGTAGCACTCTGTTTCTTTTAACAACAGACCTTTGGGAATATGAGCGGAGGTCTTACCTTCCTGTAGCCAAGTGACAAGTAATTAAGTGGAAAATGTTGAAGTTTAAAAACTATTAAAATGCTTCAGAATAATAAATAAAAATATACAGCGTTTGGCTTATGCCAATTACATTAATTTGGCATTTTTATGTATATAAAACACAGGTGTACACAAGATAAATATATGTATACCCTTTATATGGGTAATAGCCAATGTTTTTTTTTTTTTTTTTTTTTTTTTTTTTTTTTTTTTTATATTTTTTTTTTTTTTTTTTTTTTTTTTTTTTTTTTTTTTTTTTTTTTTTTTTGAAAAATGACTTTTTCATTTGACATTCCACTGTGGGTACCATTTGTATATATCGAGAACCAGGTCCTTTGTTCTAATTTAGCAAGGCAGATGTACTCTCAATTTCTGGTCTGAGGCATCTTGCACCAAAATGCTTCAATAACAGCTTTTTTGTATAAAAAAAAAAAAAAACAAACTTGAATTTTCCAGGAAAAATATTCTTTAAACAATGAAGAAATTGATGCGCACTGTTTTTAATAATTCATGGAAAGGGAAAATTCATAAAAATAAATATGATCTTCAGTGTAGCTATTTTTTGAGATCTACAGAGCAAAATGTAACAAAAGGAGACTCCCTGGTATTTTGATTATATTTTTCTTTAAGTCAATTACATGTAGAATAATTTTCAGATTACTGTCCTCTAGAAATCTTGTCATCTGGAAAGAAAATGTTATTGAAATAGAAGGGTTATGTGTAAAGACATTTTAATTTAATATCTAGTGTGGATACTCCAGATTCCAGAACTTTTCTTCTGAAGACTCTTCATGGCTGCCTAACTATTAATAAAGTGTGTGAGGTGTTCGTATTTTAAATTGGTTGCTAAAACAATAATTCTATGAACCTGAAATTCTAGCAAACTAACATGCTTTGTTTTGTGGCAGTTATGCATCAATAAGTTTGGCGCATTTAGAAGACAACCAATAGATAAAATTGGTTTGCAACTAAAGGCTAAAAAAAGGACTTTTATTTGAGCAGCATTTAAAAACAATCTTGTTGTCAGAAAGACAGTGCATTTATTCAAGAAGTTGGTTTATTATAACTGATGGCATTGTTATGCAAAATAATGTATGTGTGAGCAGAAGAGTACACAGAAGAAAATACCTTGGTTCCGTCCTAGGGAAAATTAAAATATATTAAGGAAAAGAATAATATGTGGACACACATAAAAAGTGATCTATATGGCTTTCTTATAATGTTTACTGTAAAACATGCAAAAATGTAATGCAGTTCAAATAAATAAGGGCTGAAGGAAAGGATGGGTTCAAGAAGTTTATTTCCTTAGGTAAGAATTCTTAAATAAAATAAGTTTAGTAATGACT
The DNA here is from genome assembly GCA_004026905.1 of Hystrix cristata. NCBI lineage: Eukaryota > Metazoa > Chordata > Mammalia > Rodentia > Hystricidae > Hystrix > Hystrix cristata. The sequence continues at coordinate 52,037 of PVJO010010152.1, forward strand.
GAGTACTCACCATATTCTATATGTTTTATATGCACAGTATTATGCCAGTCAAAGCTCACCGTGGCTCTATCACAAGGATACCATTATAATCCTGTTTTCCCAGATGAGGAAATCAAGGCATAGAGACTTGAGAAATTTGCCCAGAGGATAAAAGATATTGCTTATACATAGGTCTGATTCAAGAAACTGTAATAATACTAAAAGTATGAGATTGGAGAAGGGATATGAAGAGTAAAACACTCTTCAATCTTTCAAATATTTTGTCAAAGAACTATGCATAGCTTATATGAGAAAATAAAGACCAAGCTGCAGGCTTCAGTAAGCAGAATGATCAACTGGTCTAATTATGTATATAAGTATCTATTTATATTATATTTAATCTTTGTTACAGAGAAGGCCAGACACATTCTCATATCAGATGATGAAATAGTACTAAATGGACTTTCTGGTTACCTCTTAACAGAGAACCACCCTTAATACATTTTTTAGTTAGACAAGTGTTGGTTATGAGGGAAGACAAACTTGCTTGGTATAACAATTTGAAAATTTTATTTACATTAAATTTAGTGGAGTAACTGAAATGAAATAGCGAACAAGAAATCGTATGGTTCCATTTTTTTCCTTCCCTGTATTAAGCAGATTTTTTGATGATATGGAAAAGCTAAATTCATTAGACATCTTGTTTATTTACTCACTTCTATTCAGGCATGACACAGTTGTCTGCCCTTCTCTTTTTTTCATTGCCAAGTCAGAGAACAGCGAAGTGTTAATTATCATCCCTTTGAAGGTATTAATACTAGATTTACTGAAGTATTAGACTTTACTAAATACTAAGAGTATAATTTAATTGAAAAATCTGTCAGGGTAGAGAATAACTGAACCAAGGGTACTAGTGATCATCTTAATAACATGCAAGTTAGGATCACAGAGCAAATTCAGCTTATTTCCTAAATTGAAAGACATGACACATATGTAAAATACGGCAAGTCAAACTGATTAAATTCATTATTAAATATCCTGAATAATTTTCATTTATTCCTTATTCTCGTATACCACAATAGAAATATTTGTCAAAATGGCTTTTGAATACATGTTCATTATAACATAGGTAAAGTGTGTTAGTAAGAATTATTTGTAGTGATGAGTACCTAGAAGTACCTGGAATGTCTATCAATATATAAAACCTGTTTCCTCAATGTGTATAAAGAAATCTAGATGATACACCAATCCCATCTACCTTCAACAAGGACAAGATTTTCACCTAGTTATTAGGCCTGAAGTCAATATCCTAAGAAGCACACACACACCAAAAAAACTAAATTATCGAATATTTAAAATTAAGTCACAATACACAGTACACTAAACTTAGCTCATATATACAAAGAGGAAAGATGGCTATGAATACCAAGAATAGACATTATTTTAAAAACTTGGAATTATTGCACTTTAAGATATAAGTTATTTGTATACAAGTTTTATACTTCTTATAATAATAGAATTAAAATGAAATAAAAAATAGACTTGAAATAAGAGTTTGAGATTTAAATTAGTTTATAATTTTATATAAATTTTATAATTTAGGACTGTCAGGAAGTTTAAAAGTTCTTTGTGGACAAAGGAATCCATTTGTTGTGGAAAATATTAAAACAATACCTGAGTTGATATTTTATTTTAAAATATGGAGGGTTTTCATTTGAAGTACTGAAACATTATGCAAGTAGATAATGTCAAGCAGGATGAGTATCTATTTGACTCTTGAACTATCAGGACCACATAGGATTAGTATCAAGAAGTTGGCAAAATCCATGATATTTTTATCTTTATGCAAACGGAATTGGAAAATCCCTATGCATTTCCACCCTACTTCCAAAATAGAATTGTTTCTTTATGTACCATCTTGATAAACAATGTGGATGACACCAAAGAATACTGAATCTGCATTTTATGTGACTTTATTAGCTCCATCTGGAGAGGGGGAGCAAAAAAAATAAAATAAAAAGACAGTAAACTGCCCAAATAACAGAGCTAGTCAATAGGATAATGAAAATTCAAGTCCTAGAATTCTGACTTCACAACCAGCACTAAAATCAGTAATGTCTCTTTAAGGAACTTGAATGATTACTACTGCTATTCTGATCTTTATAACTAAAAGAAAGGGTTTCGTGAATTGTATATATGCCATTTTCTACAAAATGGTCATCTCATGTAGAGAGTTGTGGAATATGTACTTCCTTTCATCAGCATGACTATTTGCATTTCCATTAAATTAATTTTTACTCAAAAGAGGCACCTAATAAAATTAGTGAAATATATTTGAGAATTCTGGATAAAAAATGTCAAAAAATGTAAATTTGAACTTCTACTATGACTATATAAAGTGTGAAATTTGGAAAATTTTTATTGAAATAAAACGAGCATTTTCTTTATTTTAATCCTTTGAATTATTTGAACCCTTTGAAATTTCCTTACCTTTCAGTAGAACTAAATAAAGTATTTTCAAGCTTAGAATAAAATAGTGTATTTAAATTTTAGTGAGAATTCTTTAGATGTACACAAGAATCCAAAGAGCCTCAGTACCTTCGTAAAAGTGTTCCTCTGTGATATGGTTTTACATTTCTGAAAAACATACATTATTGTAAATTGAACCTAACATTAGCAAGAAAAACAAAAGTAGATAACTGAGATTACATTAAACTGAAAAGCTTCTGCACAACAGAGGAAACAATAAGCAGAATAAAGAGGAAACCTAAATAGTGGGGAACACATTGGCAAGCTAAACATCTCATGTGGGATTAATATCCAAAATATATAAGGAATTTAAACAAGTCAACAGTTAGAAAACAGCACAAAAATTGGACAGTGGAAGCAAATAATTATTTTTCTAAAGAAGACATGAATAGCCAACAGATGTATGAAAAATTGATCCACATGACTAACCACCAAGGCAGTACAAATTAAAACCAAAATGAGATATTACTTCAAACGTTCAAACAGCTATAACCAAAAAGATGAACTGTAACGAGTGCAGAGGATGTAGACAACAAAGAACTCTAATGCACTGCTAGTAAGAATATAAATTAGTATAGCCATTATGAAAAACACTATAGGCGTAACTTAAAAAGTTAAAAATAGAGCTACCATATGATCCAGTAATCTCACTCCTGGGTATACATTCCAATGGCTACAATTGGCAGTATGTTGAAGAAATATCTTCAGTACATTATTACTTATAATGACCAATATATGGGATCACTCTAAATGTCTATAAAATGTGTGAAATGCATATTTTTTTCAGCAAGGAAAATTTTTAATATACAACAACACAAGGATAAGCACAGAGGTTAAGTGAAGTCAGGCACAGAAGTATAAGTGATTTTACTTACATTTGGAATGGAAAAAAGTCAAACTCATAGAATAGAAAGTAAAATGGTGATTACCAGAGGATTAGATTTGGGAGATTACAAAGATGTTGATCAAAGAATACAAAATTTCAATTAGACAGAAGGCAAAATTTGAGAGATCTATTATGCATCCTGGTTACTATAGTTAATAACAAATATTGTTACACTTGAAAATGATAGGGAAGTAGATTTTAATTGTTGTCATAAAAAATTATAAGTGAAGTAATGTATGTAGTAAAAAACTTGTTTTAGCCATTCTACAACTCCATGCAGTAAAAACTATAGGGGCAGAAATGCAGCTCACGAACATTTCTTTAAAAAACTCAAAAGCTAAAACCATGTACCATATTCTGTTAATTTGTATGCATTCTTATGATAGCAGTGAGTATGAAATGAAATATTTTTACTTTGAAAATTAAAGTGATATAATAACAACCAATATTTTGTTATTATTCCATTTTCACCATAACTTATTAGCAGCTCAAATTACTTTGTATTAGTAAACAGGTATCTCTTTACCAAATATGAGAAAAACAAAAGAATTGCTTTGTGCTGTTGACTAATGCTAACTACTATTCCTGTGACTAGACTGTAAATAAATGTACACTATTAACTGTGCAAAACAGAAGAACATCTGTTTCTTGTTTGGTTTTTTTTTCCCAGCTTTTGACTGCTGTTATCTGCCTCTTTCTCTCAGATATTTGTAAGGAGAAGTGAAAGGTCAGTTTTGACGATTCAGCTGCTCTAATTGTCTCCACTGGGCTGAAATTCCATTATCCCACAACATGGTCTTATTCCTTTCCAAGTATATCTACAGATGAATATCTACCAAATGAGTGATTAAACAGAAGAGAACAGAGTCTCACATAGACCCACACATACATGGACAATTAGTTTTTGATCCACGTGCAAAGGCAGTTCAGAGGAGAAAGAACAGTCTTTTGAACAAATGGTGCTTCACAAATTGGATATTTATATGAGGAAAAAAGAGTCAATCCATATTTTCTACCATATGAAAAATATATCAAACCTAAATGTGAAATCTAAAAATATAAAATTTCTAGATAAAAAGAAACTGAAGAGAACTCTTGTAACTTGGGGTAAGGCAAAGTTTTAGAGGTAACACAAAATGCATGCTCGTTAGAAGAAAAAGAAATGATTACTTGAATTTCATCACAGTTATAACCTGTTCTTTGTAGACAGTAAGTAAACAATGTTAAGAGAACACGAAGAAATCCACAGATTTGGAGGAAACATTGGCACAGATTATCTCTGATAACAGAATTGTCCATAATATATAAACAACCCTCAAAACTTAACAATAAAGCAATTAATGGTCCAGTCTTTAAAAAATAGACAAATTGGAATAGACAATTTACCAGAAGATATATCGATGGCAAATCAGGACATGAAAAGATGTTTGACACCATTAGTTAAGAGGGAAAAGCAAATTATAATAACCACAATGACGTATTACTAATACCTAATAGAATGGCTAAATTTAAAAATTCTGACCATATCAAGTGTTAAAACTGCTAGTGGAAATGTAAAAACAACCTCTTTTGGAAACAGGCAACTTCTGTTTTTTGTTTTTTGTTTTTTGTTTTTTGTTTTTTTTGTGGTGCCAGGGATTGAACTCAGGGCCTTGTGCTTGCAAGGCAAGCACGCTAATCACTGAGCTAAATCCCCAGCCCAACTTCTTACAAAGTTATATACCAACCATGTGATCCAGTCATTCCACTCCTGGATATCTCTCTAAAAGAAATTAAAAATGTATGTCCATAGAAAAACTTGTATACAAAGGATCATAGCAACTTTATTTGTAGTAGCCCCAAACTCAAAACGACATAAACGTGCACCAATGAACTGCAGTATTTCCACATGATGGAAATCTACTCAGCAAAAAATTAGAAAAAAACCCTTCCAAGTACAACGATGTGGATGAATTTCAAAATAATTATGCTAGAGAAAGAGGACAGGCAAAGTATGTCATACTACATTATTTCATTTTTACAAATTTCTAGAAGCTGCAAATAGCCTATAAGAACAGCAAACAGATTGGTACCAGCCTAGCGACATGGGGGGCAAAAAGGTATGAGGGAAGTATTGAGGTGATAAAAGGTTTCATTACCTAGATGGTATTTACACTGTCATATGTATATGCACATATCAAAATTTATATGATTGTACACCTTATTATAGTCATTGTGTACATTATATTTCAATAAAATTTTACAAAGGGGTTGTCTTGTGTATACAAATAAAACCTGTATAGACAAATCTAAAAAACTAGAAGAAAAAAAAAAGTTAAAAATAAATTAACTTGCAATGCTCAGCCTTGTAGGTATCTTCAACACAAACGCTGCTATAGTTGTCACTGTATATTTTGTATAGATGTTTATGTACTAAGGTGGGTGCTGGAAGGGACAGTGTATATGTTCATATCAGGAATGGTATAAACAAATGTCAAAGAATAAGCTAAACCTGATTGAACATCATCACATGCAGAAGCATATAATTTAGCTCCCCCAGTATCATGAAATAAAACACAAAACACACCATTGTGCAAGAAATTTATATATTACCTTAAGAAAAATAATCACACGATATACCGAAACTAGTACAAATATATTCACAGTAGAATATATGGCATAATATATAAATTAAATTGATTATATGAAGAAAAACTTATTTTCTCTTAGGCACCTTCTGTATAAAATTAAATAATAGACAAAGAGCTACAAAACAGAAAGACACATTATAAGATATGCAAACAGTAGATATATAACAAAATTAGGTTGTTGTTATTGGAAAAAGTCACCTATTTTCAACCATTGTCATAGTCTATATCTAAGGAATAAATACTATCAGATTGAAAGTCACATTAGTTCATTAGCAGATATTTTTGTGTGATGTTTTAGCAAGTATCATCCTTTTCCTCTCCAAATATTTTCAGTATCAACGTGGTTAAGAACTAATTCCTGAAAAACTTCCAAAAAATTCTACAAGTAGATAACTTTAAAATGATGGCTGAAATTGAGTCCCGTTTGCGCCAATACAATTCCTGAAGGAGTTACAGTTACCTTAAAGAAAGACCAAAGTCACTTTGACTTTAAGATTTCACCACTGATTAATTTTTTTTTAATTCAATGGAAAACAAGTAAAGGATATAAAAGATAATTCTCAAATGGACAATAAACATATGAAAAGACATTGGATCTCACCATTAGTCTAAGAAATGTAAAATATGTGAATGTAATGTAAAATATATTTACATAACATTGAGAAATTTCACATATATTCATTTAAATGTGAATAACAATTATGTTTTGATGTGTTTAGAGTTACTTTTAATTTCTTCTCTGTATTTCAGCACACTCTGACGTTTTTCAATTGACACATACTATTTTAACAAAATATAAAGTTATTTAAAACTGCCTCAGTTTTTAAAATATTATTAAACAAATAATATTAAACAAATAATATTTAAAATATTATTTGTTTACAGAAAATTTTTGGTCCATGGATCAGACAAGAGAATCTAAAAATTGACCCAATTAATTCAGTTAATATGATAAAGGTGGGATTTCAAATAAGTATATGACAGAAAGATTGTCCAATAAATGGTTCAGACAGAATTAGATAAGTAATAAAAATAAATTTTAAAAATCTAGATACCTAACTCATCTTTGACTCAAAATCTAGTTTCTGAGCATATAAAACTTAACATGTAAGTTTAAAGGTACTACAAAAATATAAGAACATGCATTAAAAATTGCATCCATTATTTTAACTAAAATAATAAATTGCACAGCAATATTTATGGTATAACCCAATTGATTTAATTATTGTTTCCATAGTATAAATTATGATTAAAATCATGAAATGAAAAGATGTATTTCCAGTAAGTTTTATTTGCCATTATATTGCAACACTCTACTAGTGTGTCTGGCACATGACAGGCACAAACATGCATTAGTTGAATGACTCAGTAAATGAAATACTATGTAGTTAAATTGTGATAACCTTTCAGCAGAGTTGGCCAATATACATAAAATAATAAAATATGAATATAATTTAGTGCAGCAACCCATTTTCAGGAATTGATCCCTTACTAATTTTCTCAAGTGCACAGATCTACATGCTCTAAGCATCTAGAGAGAAAATTTTATGCTAGGAAAAGAGTGTATGTAAGCAAGGAGATGATGTGAATATAACTTCTCCCCAACTGAAATCTGGCTAAATAAGGCAATTCTTTAATGGAATATGCATCCATTTAAAAATAAAACATTGATCGTTTGCCACGAAAATAGAGTCACAATTAACTAATAAATCACCATATTGCAAACCATAATAAGATGTGATGTAGATAAAATTGGGGGGCAAACACAGAAATAGGAAGGTGTATGTACAGTCAAGGAAATTTCTGGAAAGAAATGCATCAAAATGGCAACATTGGTTATCACCTGGCTGCTAGATTATTTTCATTATCAATGGAAATTTGTATATTGGAGTATTTCCTTTACAATCCTCACATATTTTGACAGAGGTAAACAAAATAAAATTCATTTACAAATTAGAAAAGTGTTTCCTAACTTTTAAATATATGTGACTAAATGACAAGGCACAAATTCTATGGTAGTATAAAGGTTAATATAATGTTAACATTTTTCCTCGTTTGAAATTAATAATTCATCATATTTTAAAGTTTAGATTTTATGTCTGTGTTCTATGACCAAGTTTAGACAGTAAATGTGGTAAAGTAGATTATTTTCCACATTAGTATGCCAAATCACCTTTGTGGGTTTTTTGTTTCTATAAAAATATTGTACCTTCCCTTTAAATCTCTAAAGGGCTATATTCTGTGAATGTTTATTCAAATACGGATAAGTAATTCTTGTCTTTCATAAAAATGGGCTAAATACATTCCTTACCTTTCAATGAAAAGTAAACACTGGTCTTTTGTGTTGTACCATGGGAGAAGTTCTGAAGCAGAAAGAAATCCTGTAAATAAAAATAATAAATATCTGTTTTAACATTTCATTTTGCAAAAGTTTGTTCCATATTACTGGGCTTGTGAACTATTCTTTAATATGTTCGAAATTTTACAATATCGAAAGGAAATTGATGGCAGATGACATCACATATACTGACAGGAGATGCACTTTCAGTTAGCACGAATTCCCCCTCCCATCCTGCAGTTCGTGGAGTTGAAACCTGCTGCAAACAAAGTATAAAAATACCGTCTGCTTTGTAATCATAGTACCTAACGTTTGAATACCCCTTTGTTTTATCTAAAAGGTTGTTGCAAACATTGAAAAGTGCTTCTTTAGCAGGCAGGTTGAGGTACATTACATGCCAGTTTAAAAAGAGAAATATAATTTTAAAAATGGTGTAACTGACTCACGGCAACATGGGTTCGCAAACCTTGTCGATGGATGTAAACCAGGCTTGCCAAGCATCACACACAGCACTTATTAAATCTGCTGCGTGGATTGCAATTTGCTTGCTGTCTAGCCCCTCCTCCCTCTGCCACTAAACGACTCCCCCTTTTTCCATTGTAAAAATACGTGCTCATAGGCTATTTAGAGAAAAATAGTTTCTTTAAACATCCATAGTCACACTATCCAATGACACTACTCAGAAAATTTTTATCCAATTTCTTAAAAGCAGGTTTTGTTCAAGCGGCTGGTGACCAAACGAACGGGAATTCAGGATGGACGACCGGGAAAAGGAAGAACACTCTTCTTCCTTAGTTAGGAACTATGGCTGGTATTTTTGCCTCATGTCCACGCATTCTTTTTTTTTTTTAATTAAAAAACTGTAAAGATAGAATTTGGGGAGAGATAAACGTCTTCCAAGGGTTTGCGCCTCAGCCACCAAAGAGTGCTTGGGGAGGAGGGCGGAGCTAGAGGCTTGGTGGGTTTTGCAATTCGTTGGTCAGAGGCCTTGTCAATCAAAGTTGTCCTGCAAATGAAGGGCCAACTAAAGGCACCCTGGGAACGAAATGACTTAGAGGTCGGCCTGCCTGACGGTGGGCTCGCGATCTAAACCGAGAAGAGACTGGGGCACACCTCGGTCAGCCACAACTGCGGCCGGGAGAGGCCTTGCTGCTACGGCTGTCGCCAAAGTCTCCGCTGCCGCTGCCACCTCGACTCCGCCACTGCAGCCCCGCCCCGCTTTGCGCTGCTGTTGCGGCGCCTCTGCCACCTGCACCGCTCCGCGGCCCAAGCGTCTGTGAGTCATTTTCCTGCCCGTCTTCGGGCGCGTGGTCTCTGTGGTAGTCATCACCTTAAAAGGTTTACAGGCTTGGAATGTGGCAGAAGCGGATTTTAAAATGGTCAAGGAGCCTGCCACCCAGGGTGCTGCTGAAGAGGAGAAGGCCAGGCTAGTGACTCTGGGGAAGCATCTGACAGCAGCGGCTCTAGCAGCTGCACTAGTTACAGGAGCCACAGCCGCAGCCGCAGCCTCAGCCGCAGCGGCTCACATAGAAAGAGGAGGGTACCTGAGCCTTCCACGAAGGTGCGGCGGCACCGTCCGGTACAAATTTCGTGGAAAGTTAGAAATCGTGGGCAGTTAGAAATCGTGCGCAGGCGCTCAGATATAATCAAGAATGAATGTGACAAGGTAGACACGCTGTTCTTAAAGGCAGTTCATGATCTCAAAAGAAAATATGCTGAAATCAATAAGCCTCTACATGATAGGTGGTTTTAAATAATTAATGCAGAATATGAGCCTGCAGAAGAAGAATGTGAATGCAAGTCAGAGGATGAGGAGTTCAGCAGTAATGAGGTGGTGCGAAGTGACAGGCCTAGTGAAATGCCTCTCTTGGAAGGTGAGGAAGAAGAAAACTCGAAAGAAAATGCTGAAGTGAAAGCCGAAGGAAACTAACTTAGTAAAGAAATTCTTGAGGGAAACACTGAAGAAAATAGAGTTCCTAAAGAAATTCCTGAGGTGAAGGGTGAAGAAAGAGCGGAGTCTACAGATTGTGTGGGAGCAACTCCTGAAGAAAAAGAAGATCCTAAAGAAGTCCCTCAGGCAAAAGCAGAAAGTAGCTGCCTAATGTAAGAGCCTAAGGCAAGGGCTCCAGTAAGAGAGGCTCAAAGTAGACTTCCTGAGACAAGGTTAAAAACTGAACCTGAAAAGATCGCAAAAGGGAATACCCGAAAGAGAAGATCCTAAAGGCGTTCCTGACTACTTACTGACTGACAGTTTTAAAGAATGTTGACAAGCGTGGGCCTGTGATTCGGAACTGTGACGAGCCCATTGTGAAGTTCTCAAAGCCAGACTAGCCTATTAAGTTACACCTTTGAATTCCATTTCCTGCCTGATCCATACTTCAGAAATGAACCGCTGATGGAGACGAATACAAAAAGATCAAAACCAGATCACACCGACTTCTTCTTTTCTTGAGGATGGGAAATCAAAGGTTCCAAAGGCTACGAGATGGACTGGAGAAGAGGAAAGGATGTTACTGTGACAACCACTGAGCCACACAGCTGCTACTAGAGAAACTGAAAGCCTAATACGTTATCCTTCGATTTCTTCAGTCCTTCTGCAATTCCTAAGACTGGAAACCTGGAACCACGAGAAGATGCCATCCTTGATGAGAACTTTGAAACTGGTCAAATTGTACATGCTAATGTCATCGTAAAATCTGTTATTATACAGAAGTTACTAGTACCTACTATGAAGATGGCAAAGATGATGGAAACGGAAATACTGCAAATAAAAACAGGCTGGCTGAAAAGTTTTTCAGGAATCTTAAAAATTCAAGCATGCAGAAGTAAAGCAGGTTCACATAGTTTTGAAAAACAAATAAAAACTGCCCTATAACCTGAACACTATACTAATAGTCTTGTGTTTCATATTTTCTTGTTAGCCCATCTTTAAAAAGTGTCCTAAGCATCAGTTTATTCTCTCTCACCTGCTGTAGTGTAATAGTCTTCAAAATATGCAAATTGCTCTAAATTAGCTAAAGCCTGTTGTTAGTTTGGTGCTACAGTGTTATTTTTGTGAATCTCTTTTGTCATGTTACTGTTAGATTGCAGCTGTAAAAACTATCCGAATTAGTAGACAAATATTTGCTTGAAAAATTTTTCTGAATTGCCATTCAAAGTGTGTGTGTTTTTTTTTTTTTCCAGCTAGAAGACAAGGGTTTAAATTTGCTTAGACTAGCTATGCGTTCATTACTTTGCTATAAAAGTGAAATTTGACTGCTTGAAAACATATTAGAATACACTTAAGAACATCTGTCAAGAGCACTTTTGATTTCTTTGAATTTTTTATGTGACATAGTGGTCTATAAATTTAATCATAATGAAGTTATTGTTTACCACTGAGATGTTAATATGACATAGTATTTCTAAAAGTTTCCTCTTATATTGTATAATTGTGAACCAAAGATAACATAGTTTCTTTGTAATACACTGTACTTGGATTTCACTGAAAATGATTAATCATTTCATACTTTTTTCATGTTCTTGTATTACAACCTGAAATAAATAAATGCCAAATAAAGTTTGTTGTGCTGGAAAAATCTGGCATTTTCTCTTAATTATAATTTTATTTTAGTGTTACGTTTTAGATATACATAATGATAACATTCATCATAGTGAATTTGTACCTATATATGACATATCTTGTTTCTTTTTTTCCCATTCCCCTCTCCTCCCTTTAACCCCTCTTCCCCTCCTTATTTACAAAAGATTCGTTTCCATTTTTTCCTCCTTCTACTCTTTATTTTTTTCTTGTCCCTCCTTGCCTTTCCTCCTCCCCTCTTCCCATTTGAACAAAAAATATGGTCCTTATCATAGAAGATATAAGAGTTCTGAGGAAAAAGAAAATTTCACAAAAAGTAACTATTGTTAACATTCTGATATATTTGCCAGACTTTAGTTCTTCTGCTAGGGGTTTTATATTGAAGTTATGGAGAAAAATGGGACACTGATGGAGAAACAAGTCAAGGGAAGAAGAGAAGGAAATGTAAGTAGAAGATGGAAGGGATAAGGGTGGGAAAGAGGAAAAGTTTAGGAAAAGAGCAAAGGGGAGGAGTGGGGGACGAAGGAATGGAAAGAGAAAAAGAGATGGGTGGGTAGTAGAAAAAAATCGGCGGGGGAAGTGCAGGAGTATGTCACACAGGAAGTCCAACTGTATAAGCTGTTGTTTTCACTTGCCAGAAGCCCACCCTTGATCTTGATAGGAGAGGAGATCACACTACCGTGACTTTTCGTTTTCCTTATAAGTGACCTTATGCCCTTACTTCTTCTGTATCACACAGCTGATCACAGGTTAGTCAGACTTTGAGAATCTGCTTTGAGACTAGTTAAGAGGACAATCTTCCTTAAAGTCAGTTTAGCAGAGAGTTTGTACAGTCATAAAGTCATAACCACAGCAAATATTTCACATTTATCATTTCCTGGAACACATTTTCTTCCAAGATTTTGCAGCAAAGAACCACAGCAGAAAGAAATGATTTGAAAATTTCTAGGGCTCTAGGTATAAAATTGCCTAAGAATAATCTTGCCAAACCCCACCATAGGTAATTTAATATCTTTCTTTTATCTTTGCTTAACAATAGTTACCATTACCATGCATATGAATGTAAAACTATTCACAACACATGAGGAACTAGACTTAAACAAGTATATGTGTTTGGATTTTTAGGTTGATTATGATTTAAACAACATTGGGAAGCAAATTATTGTTTTAGTTCTACCATCACACTTTTGAGAGTGACTTTTACTTCTGAAATTTTTACATCCATCAAGAATCCATATGGCAGATTTACTTACACACCAGAGCTAAAACTCTTACTGAAGTATTTAGAACTTCTCACCTCTGTATTTTCCATAATACAGAAAATAAACACTCTGAAGCACATTACACTAACATATCCCTGACTGAACTTTGGTGTGTGTGTGTGTGTGTGTGTGTGTGTGTGTGTGTGTGTGTTTGTTTCAGTTTTTTGGCTTAAATGTAAAGGCAAACTCAGGTTGAATGGATGTAAGAGAAGCTAATTGGAAAGAGTTTACTGCTACTTTTCACTTCTAAGTTTAAGCCTAAGGAAAGAGGTTAGGTGCGCTGTAGGATTTATGCATCACTGAAGTTAGAATTCCAGAAATGCAAGTGGTCTGTGCTGAATTCTTCAACTACTTCTGTAGGCTCAGGAAGGTGGGAAGAGCCAGGAACCCAG
>PVJO010010153.1:0-65522 GCA_004026905.1 Hystrix cristata
CCTGCAGTCCCTCCTCTCTACGGCCTACCTCTCCGCGTCCTGCAGTCCCTCCTCTCTACGGCCTACCTCTCCGCGTCCTGCAGTCCCTCCTCTCTACGGCCTACCTCTCCGCGTCCTGCAGTCCCTCCTCTCTACGGCCTACCTCTCCGCGTCCTGCAGTCCCTCCTCTCTACGGCCTACCTCTCCGCGTCCTGCAGTCCCTCCTCTCTACGGCCTACCTCTCCGTGTCCTGCAGTCCCTCCTTTATTTTGATTTTCCTATTGTTTATACTTTGGGTTTCTCAAATAAGAGAAACCATGGGATATTGAAGTTGCATGTCTGATTTATTTCACTTAACATGATGCTCTCCAACCCAATTTTATCCTCTGTTATGGTAGAGTAATACTCCACTGTGTATAAATACATTTTCTTTATCCATTCATCCGTTGATGCACATATAGGCTGCTTCCAAGACTGGGCTGTTATGACTGTGCTACTATAAACATACTCCTTCATGCATCACTGTAATATGATGTCTGTGACTCTTTTGAGAGACACCTAGAAGGGAAAAAGCCAGGTCTGCAGTTCTAGAAACCTGGAGAAGGTGGGTCTGCTTGCTGGGGACCACACCTCGGGCTTCGGGCAGGTGATGGGAGCAGAGAGCAGGTGGCCGCTGTGCTTGGGGAGTGGATTACAGCCCTCCTTTCTCATGCCAAGGAGCTGAGGGGGAAGGGCATGCAGAGGATGGTGCACGTGGTCTGTGCTGCTCTCCTTCCAGGCTGTGCAGCTAGCGGCCTCAGGGAAGGGAGGCGCCGCTGGTGACTCTCAGGCTCCCAAGTCACCCCACGTCACAGGGCTCCAGGGCAGCACTGTGCCCTGGAGCCGGGAGGAGACGCTGGAAGTCGGGTGGGTGGACGCAGTGGGCTCCTTCCCCCCCGGCTACTGGGACTCCTCCTCCTCCCACGGGTTGCTGAGGCAAACTGGCCTTACCGCGCTGTGCTGGGCAGCCAGGACTTGTGTGCTTGGCGGACGGGACTCATGTCAGGCGTGTGGCCTGCTGACTGGTCCTTCTCTGTGCCTTTGTCTCCAAAACCGCAGGTTTCTCTTCTGCCCGGCTCTCAGTGGCTGTTGGAGACTCGGTGCCCTCACCCACCCTGCTGACTTCACCCCCAGCTCTCCCTCGGCTCTGAGCCCTACACGCCCCACTCCACACCGACACCGCCTGCCGTAGCTCTTGGGGGCCGTGGGGTCTTCCCCGGGCCCAACTTCCTTCCGGGCCACGTTGCCACCTGCCTCCCTCCGCCATGCCACTGTGATGTGCAGTCCTAGAGCCAGCGGCCTGTCCACGACTCAGATCTCTACTGCACAGTTCGCACATGCCCCAGCTAGGGAGACTCAAAAAGTGCCTTTACAGAGTGCGACAACCAGCACACCCCAGAGCTGCTTTTCCGGTGGCCCCCAGGAAACAGTGTCCTAGCTTGCCAGAGTTCGGGAGCAAAGCAAACTGGAAAAGAGAACACATTTGTCCAGGGATCATTAGATAACTCATCTTGACCTGCTTGTTTGAATTAAAGTGAAAGGATAAAGAAAATGTGGTACTTACACACATGGAGTAGTACTCTGCCATAAAGAAGGATAAACTTGAGTCCTGTGTATGGAAAGGGATGCACCTTGAGATCATGATGTTAAGTAAATCAGACACACACGCTTAAATATCACATCGTTGCTCTTATGTGAGAAACCTGAAGTATAAATTAAAGCAACGCAGAAGATAGCCAACAGGCAACAGGGAGACAGATCTTTCTCAAATGGGAAGGGTTAGGAGATGGGGGGAGGAAGAGAGGTGAGGGAAAGGGCTTGAAAACAGAGATGACGATGTGTTATGGGTGTGCACCAGTTCTGCACAAGGGATGTACACATCATGTACTGCAAACATGGACTGATAAAATACGTGTCTGAACAGCTGCGAGAACACATTTTTAACTATAGCTAATACGTGAGTTTATCGGAGTCACATTCAAACATACATGTAAATGTTTAAATAAAAACTGTATCATAGTAAAGGACACATTGCCACCCCCTCCCCCCAGCCTCCCCTGGACACACTGGCCCCAACCTTCATGCAGCTCTGTTGAGGAGAGGTGGAGCCTGCCGTGCTGGGGGCCTGCAGCACACTCCACCCAGCCTTCTGCAAGGCGGCTGTGACTCCAGGAGGGCCTGCCCTGAGCCGCTGCTGGCAATGTGGGGGCGTGGGGAGTCTGCCACGTGGCTGGTACCCAGCCCGGTGTCACTGCTGGCCGTCCTGTGGACAGCAGGGCACCAAGCAGGAGGCTGACCTGCAAGTGCACCCCCAAGCCATAGGCCGCTGAAGTTTGGGCTCCAGAGGCAGGGCCCAGGTGTGGCCCAGAGGCTGTCTTGACTAGGCACCCTATGAGTTCAGAACCATGAGCCCAGGCTCTATTTAGCCTTTTTGGGGTGTCTGGATAAATTCTAAGGAAGAAAATAGCAGAAGTAAGCCGGGCACGATGGGGCATGCCTGTAACCTCAACACTCTGGGAGGCTGAGGCGGGAGGATGGAGAGTTCAAGCCCACCTGGGCTACTTAGCAAGACCCTGTCTCAAAGTTAAAAAACAAAAACAAAAACAAGGAAAAAGGGCTGGGCATGTAGCTCAGTGTAAAGACCCTGGGTTCAATCCCCAGTACTGCTAAATAAATAAAATAATAGAGGAAGCAGCTAGATTTTACTTTCAGTGAATTTCTACTGCTATCTAATTCTACATGTCAACACTCTTGTTAGGCAAATTTTAGAACAGTTTGCTCTTTGGTGTATAAAGTGAATTCACCTCCATTACTGACTGCTAATTCTCCTAACATTTTGCATGTCATGGCTCGGACCCTTCACACTAAATTTTAAGCATCCAGTAGCAAGGAAGTACCTGTGACTGCACCTGGTTATCTGGGCCGGAGTGTCACTGACTGGGTGCACATAACCGGAAGGGGAACCCGGGGCATCTCCGCACCGCACCGCCACACTGCAGTGAGGCTTCAAGGGCTGCAAATCACACCTCAAGTTCCCAGTCAGAACGCGGAGTCTGGAAGAGGAAGAGGCGACTGAGGAGTTAGCTCTACCTTTCGGGACTGGCTCTTTCGTGATTCTCAGACTTCGGCCACCGTGGCGCCTCCAAGGTGCAAGTCAACATGGTCACCCGAGATACTCTGCGCACGCATCCTTGCCAAACACTGTCGGAAAGAGGAGGAACTGGGGTCCTGAGCCAGGTAGGGATCTGAGAAAGCAGGAGAAAGCGGATCGGCCGGCTCTGCACAGCCCACATGGCCATCCTGGACATGGGCATGCGGATGGTGTGCTAGGGGCCTAGCTGAGCCCTGTGCCCACTGAAGTGGGGAACAGTGAGAGGGGGGTGCCCTGCCTCTGGCATTCCTGCCAAGGAGAAAAACACTTTAATTAATATGTAAAACAGCAGTGGGCAGAAAAGCAAGGTTAAGTTCCAAGCCACATCACTTGGGTGTGGCGTGGGTTAGGAGTCCTAGGGACTTTGGAGGGCCTTCCTGTCAGGCTGCTCTGTGTGCCAGCAGCCTCTGGGGCTCCCAGGCCCTTCCCCACCCCCAGGGCAGCACAGTGGCGCGGGGCCTCCTCCTATCCCATGGCCTCTCCTTGGCCTGCACCCTCCGTTTTTGCTTGGGACCAGCCTGCTAACAGTGCTGCCCACGAGAGCACTTGCTTCCCTTTGTCCTTTGTGCTGTGTTCTGTGGGGACCTGTGCTCTTCGGCCTCCGAGAAACTCTTCTGTGCTTGGAGACAGTCGGACGCGCCCAGTGCCTGGCGGGGACTCGGAGGGCCGAGGTTGGAAGTGAGAACGAGCAGAGCCCATAGGATGATCCTTAGATGACGTGAAATCGCTTTGTTCAATGCTGGAAGCCTGGGCCTGAGGGCACACGCCTGCGATCCCAGCACCCTGGGGGTCAAAGCAGGAGGGTCGCCTTGAGTTTGAGGCCAGCCTGGGCTACATGGCAAGATCCTGTCTCAAAAAAAGAAAAAGAAAAAAAATTCTGTGCTGGAACAATTAGCACAATTAAATTCCACCTGCCACTTCTGGAGGCACCGAGGTGTGAATGAGCAGCACCTGCTTTTCCTCAGCCCCTCCCGGGCCCGGCTGATTGGTCCAGAGTAGCACATTGGCAGCTCCTCCCAGGTCCTGGCCGGATCCTCCCTCCTCTCTCTGTCCCATAAAACAGCGACTCCCAAGGTCACTGGCTGCGAGACACTCGGCATCTCCAAAATAGGGGAGGACGTTTTCCTGGCCACAGACTCCTTGGACTCTTCCAGGGCTGGGCGCGGCTCTGCGGCAGAGCACGGGTCGCATGCTGCTGGCCCTGGGTTCCCTCCTTGGCATCCGATCGAAACAAGAAAAAACAAACCCAAACATGTCTTCCCAAATCCAAAGACTTACCTGCACGATCCATGCAAATTTCCCAAAGTACGGCGCTGGCTCCCAGCAGGCCTCAGGCTCATCGCTGCACAGGTTGCTTTCCTGCGGCGGCATACCTGGGTCCTCCGGCTGGGTCCCAGGGCTTCACTTCCTTCAGGTGAGCAGCTGGATCTTCCTGACTGACAGCTGTCCTGCCAATCCACTCTCCAGGCCCCATGGACAGGAAGGAAGGCGGGGCAAACACAGTGCTGTACTGTCATTATCTGTACCACTCCGTGTTTACCTGCGTATCTCTCTACCTAGGAGCTGGATAAACTACTGAATCACTCTGGGCCTCATTTATTTATCCAGAGAATTGGTTTGACAATTCCTACATTTCGGGATCATTGTCAGGGTTAGAAATAGCATCTGCCTTCAACAACAAGCATGTGGCCAGCCACGCAAAATATGTAGACGTGATGGCTGGATATCAAGGGGACATTGCTTCATCCCTGACCCACCTCTCCCAGCACAGGGTGGAGCTGGGCAGAGTGGACCACCCTGTCTTGCTCCCTGACCTGCGGTCAGACTCCTTCCCTCCATCTGCATGAGAATTGTGACTCTCCTTGGAAAGGAAGCAGGAAGCACGTGTCTAAGAGACAGCCATCCAGTTGGTCCCATCAAGATCTGCATTCCTTTGGTGCGAGGCTGTCCCGCATGCTCCTTCTTGGGAGGCTTCTGTAAACTTCGGGCATTCGTGGGTCCCCAAGGGGTTGCTGTGAGTTCACAAGGTCCTTCAGCTCTTCGCTGATCATTGCTGCTCTATGGGGTGACTTGCAGCCTCCTCTGACCTCAGTGGAGAGTGCGCCTCCCTGGAGCTGACGTTAGGGTGAGGAGGGCCCTGTGTCTAGGAGGAGGGAAGGGCGTGTTTCCTACCCAGTCTCCTCTGCTGCTTGGTTATAGCACCAGCCATAATGGCAACCTGGAAAATGATGGCAAAGAGAAGTTACGGCTTGTTGAGCGCCTGCCGCGTGCGAGGTCGGTCCCGTTTTCTATCTGCATAAAGCCTGGAGGTAGTTGCTGGGTTTCAGAGGTGAGGACGCTGTGGCTCTTGAGGTAAAACTTGCTGTGAGACCTGCATGGCCACCCAGCGGGTGGAGCCGGGCCCCTTGCCCGGTCCTGTGGGATGCCCCACTTAGCAGCACAGACCTGCGGTGGGCAGTGGGCACCATCTCTGCTCCTTACTGCTGTTGCTTTATTCTAAACTGCACTACACACGTGTGCTCTCCCTCCTCTCTGCAGCCAGATCTCGCTGCCTAATTGCTTGTTTTTGTTTTTGTTTTTTGGTGCTGGGGATCGAACTCGGGGCCTCGTGCTTTCAAGGCAAGCACTCTCACCACTGAGCTCAATCCTCCGGCCCTCTCATTGCCTCATTGTTGCCATGGGGGATTTTCTCAAATCACCGCTCCAAGCCCGGGGCCACTCACCACTCTGCACTGAAGAGGTACCTTTGTTAGCGCAGGGTGACCTCAGGTGACTGTGCCTTGGCCCACCCAGGAACTCTGCAGCTGGCATAAGCGAAGCTCGGCCTTTCTGCTGCCTTGGGAGCATCAGGCTCTGCCTGGTGAGCAGAACTGTGTCCCTGTCACTGCCCGGCTCTGCCGCCATTCCCAGGAGCGGTGTCTGGGAGCCACCTCAGAGCCCGCTCAAGGGCCCGGGCCCCGGGCGCCAACTTCAAGGCCCTCGAGAGACCTGCCAGGGCCACTTCCTGTCCTGGTATGGGGACTCAGATGCAGGTCTGGCGTTCGAATGGTTTATGAATTTCCAGATGACCCTAGTTGTGCAGGTTTCCAGGTGCCTCAGTTTCCTGGCTATTGTCCCGTGTTTGGCCCTCAACCTAATGAAACAAGGAATCCCAGAGTGCTCTGCGTATTAGTAAATCGAATGCTGGAGAATCAAAATGATAATAAATATGTGATCTAATTTCTATTTGGGGCCAATTAGAGCTTCTTCAAATTTGAAAATCTGACTGGAGCCAGGCGTAGTGATACACATCTATGATCCCAGCACTTGGGAGGTTGAGGCAAGAGAATCGCTATGAATTCTGGGCCAGTTTAGGCTACAGAGTGAGAGCCTGAACTACATAGCAAAACATTGTCTCAAAAAAACAAACTGGGGGCAACTTTGAGACTAATATGAAAGCATTTGGTGACCTATGGAGAAAGCAAATCTCAAATCTGTGTGTGTGGAGCTTGGGTGGAAACTTAGGGTTAGCTGTGTGCGAGAGCCCTGTGCAGCCCGGTGTGACTCATGGAGCGAGTCCGCAGGGATGGTGCTGTGGCAGGTGCCCAGGAGCACTGACCTGTGGTCACGTCGGTGGCCCGAGCTACCTGTGGGGTGGCTTCCCAGCGTCCTGCGCCTTCTTTTCCTTCCTCTCTTTCCTTCCCTGCTGGTTGGGTGGTGTTTCTTGGGCGGGGCCTCACCACATGACTGGGTGTTGGCCAAAGTAGCTTGGAGGGGAAAGAGGTTGTCGGACTAGTGGCTTGAAACTCCTGGGGTGCCTGGCCCCATTGTTTTATTTCTATTTTTTGCAGAACTAGGGATTGACCCCAGGGCACTTGCACGGAGTTATATCCCCAGCCCTTTTAAAAAATGTATCATTTTGACACAAGGTCTCTCTAAATTGCTAAGTTGCATAGACTGGACGCGCAATCCTGCCTCAGTGTCCCAGGGTGCAGGGAGAAGAGGCGGGCACCACCATGCCTGGCCACAACTCTTGCATCAAGAAAACATTCTCCCAGCAGGAGGCAGGTGGGATGAATCTTATTCTCTTTGTTCACCTGCAGAATGGCTGCTCAAGGCTGGAGCTGCCCATCGCTGTCAGGAAGACTCATCCCCTTTTATTTCTGTTTTCTCAGGTCCATAAAACCTTCTTCCTTTGGTAAGACACGTTTCTTTTCTCTGATAACATCTGGTTTCACTTTTTGTAAGATCTGCAGAACTGCCCCAAGCAAGTTCAGGCTCAAGTTGGCTGGAGGCTCGATGCCATGATGAGGGCACCAGCATCCAGCATCGTGTGTTTCGTAATCATGATGTTTCACTCAGTCACAGCCGGTCACACAAGCCACTCAGGTCACGGTGGCACTGAGATGGTCCCTGCTTGGACCCAGAAATGTGCTGGTGCCCACCTGCCATAGTCACAGGGCCCGGTCCAGGTCTCTGCCACGCTGCCAGGTCCCGTGGCGTCCATCCAGCCACATGCCTGTCCTCCTCCACTGGGCACTTGGGCATTGTGGGAAGTGGTTTCTATTTTCAGCTGTCTTATCAGCCAAGCAGGTTCTCCCACGTGGCCATCTCTCCACCATGTAGCAGAATACATATTGCACTGCGGGAAAATTAATATTTCTTTCTCTGTCACAGAGATGTCCCGCATGGAGGGGTGGACAGTGGGTGATGCTATCTCCATTTGGGGGAGCTTGGGTTTAAATAAAACACAGCCCCACTGATGGCCAGACCCTTTAAGGTTTTCAGGGACGGGGTTGCTGGAGCGCGGACGCAGGGCCTTGTGCTTGCTGGACAAGTGCTCCACCACTGAGCTAAATGCCAAGCCCAGAGGCTATTGTTTTAATCACTAATTCCCTGATTTTAGAAGTAGAAGAAGGAACCCACAGTATTTTGTTTGGAAAGAAGATTTCAGACATCTTTTGCCTAGGCGATCTCTGGTTGAGACGATTTTCCTGGTGTTTTCCAAACGGTGATTGTGTTTGTAGTTTCAGAAATGAAAGATTTGGCTTTGGCTGCATTCGGGGGCTCAACAAATGAGTGCGGCTTGTTCTGATTCTTACGTGAGGTTCAGTTTGGTCTGTGGCCCGGTAGACTCGCGGTTTGTGAACAGGGCCCACTTTCTTCTGAGCCGGGGAATAACCGGAAGAGTTGACTTGGCAGGAAGCCCGTCCTTCCTCGTGTATTTGCATTCTGGACACCTCCCTGCAGGGGATCTGGAGGTGCGAGCTGGCCCTGGCCTCTCTCCTGGGATTTTAGGATGGTTATGGTGGAGCACAGTGAGGGGCACGGCGGGTAAGTGGTGGCAGCAACGTGGTGGCCTCTGCTCCCCACCTTGCTGGGGGCTGGGCTGAGACACGTAGCCCCCTGAGCTTGTGCCTGCTATAGAGACCACGTAGTATCTCTGTGACCAGGAAATTTCCGCCAGGCTGGAACGGCCCAAGCAGAGGACTCTCCAGTGCCTGGCAACTTCCTGGGGACCCTGCAGCCCCAGGTCTCCCCGAGTCTGTCACACTCAAACGTGACCATACCCAGAAAGGACTTGCATGTAGTAGGCGGCAGAAGAGTTGGGGGGAACCTGAAGGCTTTTAGGCTCCCCAGCTGCTCTGTGTGCTGTCTCATAGCTCCCAGGTAGTTGGTAGAGTAGATCTTGTCAACCTTAGCATTTTTATGGCCCAAACATCTGCGAAAACCAGGGTAGTATAATTATAAAATCCACGTAAGGATAACTGCTTTAATATGGAAAATGTGGACAGCAACTACTTTTATCTGAATCTAGCCATATTACAGGCTGTGCAGTGTTTTTGCCAGGCGTAATCATTAGGTCTGGTAAACCTGCTAATTTTTGAACTGCTTCCCCGCATCCTTGCTATGAGAATGGGCTTTTCCGGGTCATAAACAAGATGAAGGAGCCACTGTCCTCTTTTCCCTCGCCCGGCCCAGGCCCGGGGCTGGACAGGAAGCGCCACCGTTCGTTGGGGAAGCCCCGCCTGGCCCAGCGGAGACTCCTCTGGGCTCTGGGGCCCAGTGAAAGCCAGATGACTCTGCTTCACGTTCGTGCTGGAGTTCACAGGTCAAGCAGCCACCTGTGATAAACTCCAGGTGGAGCTGGGAGAAAGGGAAGAAGTGGAGACTTGCGGCTGCTGCGCTTGCCGACTCCGGGTCACGGCGCGGGTGTCAGGGCTGCAGTAGAGTTGTTTTGGTTTTACCTCGGGTTTTTTTTTTTCATTTTTTAATGGAAGAATGCTGTTTTCTGCTTTATTTTCATTTTTTTAAAATTGTGATCCGTATTCCTAAGTTTTCCTGTCAGTTTTGTTGCAGTGGGACATTTCTGAACTTGTCTTCCGTAGCCGTATCTCCCTTTTCTTTCTTTCTCTTATTTTTCCAGGGGAGGAGGTTGCTGGGGATCGAACTCAGGGCCTTGTGCTTGCTAGGCAAGCATTCTACCACTGAGCTAACTCCCCAGCCCTTCTTTTTGTTTTTTGAGACAGAGTCTGCTGGGTGGTTCATACGGCTTTGACTCACTATGTAGCCCAGGCTGGCCTCGAACTTGCAGTGGTCCTCCTGCCTCGGCCTTCCAAGTGCTAGGAGTACAAGCATGCCCCATCACGCCTGGCCTAAGCTATATCTTAACTTATTCTTCCAGTGATCTTTCATGTGAAGAGAATGATTCTTTTGAACTGCCGAACAGGTGAATGACCTTTTGAAACACACACACCTTTTGGTACTCAGCAGCCAGGAAACCAAAGGGCCTGGCAGTTAAAGAAGTGATTAGTTCAACTGAGGTCCACTTGCCAGATCAAGGCCGCCAGCTGGGAAATTCTTACACACTTTCCCAAGTGACGTGCACGCAGTATTGAGGCTGTGTGTATCTGTAGCCATTGCTCTGATATTTAAAGAGCCTTGCTCTTTTATTTTTCCTTCCGAGAATGGAGAATCAAGAGCCCGGGGCTTACATATTGAAGCCCAGAAAGCAAATCCAACAGTGACTTATTCTCTCGAGTAAATAGAGCAAAGGCTATCGGTGGCAGATGTGACCAAGAGCTGGCACTGTATAGACAAAGACGAGATTATGAAAACAAAAATCTCTTCCACTAAAATGATTATTTTTAATTATGGATCCAGGAACTACATCTCATGTTTTTCATTTGCATAAATGTTAGGAGCCCATGAAGTGGTGGATGCGAATGTGAAAACCGGGGGCCTGTGTGAGCACCCACTCCCTATCCCCTGCGTCCCTGGGACCCCGCTTCTCCTTTGGAGTCCTCTTCGGGGAGCCCCATCTGTGTCTCCTTCCGCCCCTCTCATCCTGAAACCCATAGAGTGGTTCTGTCCCTGCAATGAGGATGCCAAGCCACTCGGTCTGGTGAGTGCTCTTCAGCTGATGCTTGTGGGAATGGAGGGTTCCACCAGGGATCGAGTTTGAGAACATGGTAACAAAGGATGGGATGGTATCAGAGTCTGCTCTGCTGTGTGTATCCCCTGCATGCTGTCCGCGATAGCATCCTCCCTGGGCAGAGTGCTCTGGCCTGTCCCCTTTCCCTCCATAGCCTGGCATGATGTGGCGTCCATTGTGAATGACTGACAGATGCAGGGGGTGTCCCCAAGATGGCTCTTTGGTGTTAAAATCCTCTTTAGTTACCTGCAGTAAGACCTTAGGCTATTTTGGATGGATAGCAACGTCTGCTCCCTTATGCAACCAGCAGAAGGGGAGCTGTGGCCCCTGAGTCATGCCAAGGCCATGGGCGGAGAGCATCCACGAGTGTTCTGGGTCCACCTTATGTCTCCGATGTCAGGGCTGAGAGCTGAGGACTGTGCAGTCCGCAGGTTTTCCAAGTCTGACCCAGGTGGAGTCACTCTGTTCCTACCAAGATCTGGGCTCTTTCAGAGCAGCCCAGGGAGACTGGTGGGTGGCATGTGTTCCCCAGTGACACCGCTGACCCTTCAAATTCCTACCACCATTTCCTCACTGAAGTCCCCACCTGGATCCAAGGGAGTGCAGGACCCTTCACTGACAGAGGACTCGCCGCTGTGCCCTCCAGAGCACCCTAAAACTCATTCTCTCTTGGGTTCTATGGGCAGCTTCTGTGGGCATCAGGCCAAGGATGGATTTCTTCTTCTACAGAAGCAGTAGTCCTTCTCTTACTAGTTTTTCATAGAGTTCTATGGACAGCTGTTAAATATTCCATTCCTGTGGTAGAGAAAGACTAGCCATGATTCTATGTATAAAAGTGAACTTGAATGTAGGGCTGAGGGTGGGATAATAGATCTCTGTTTCCATAGTGACGATGTGAGGACAAGGTCACCTGGTAGGAAACAGATTTGGTACAAACGATGGTGATTGACATGTGGGTGATGCACGTGCATGGTGCATGACACATAAATGATGTTAGTGTGAATCTATGTATGTACACACCCATGCGTACCTACTGCAACCCTTTTAGGAACATACCCCATTTCTTTGCAAAAATGCATGCTTTTTTCATGCAAGAGAAACATTATTACAAAACAATCTTTGAAATATTTAGGTTGTTGATTCCAAAGAATTCTCTCTGGTTGGGGATTTAGCTCAGTGGTAGAACACTTGCCTAGCAAGTGCAAGGCCCTGCGCTGGAGTCCCAGCACCCAAACAACAAAGAACAGCAACAAAGAAGAATTCTTGCTGAAGAAGGCCTGGTTTGTGCTCAGGCTCACGGTGGCGTTTGATTTCTTCCCATGCCCTAAAGAACTTCACTTAAAAGCGTTCTGTCCCTGCGCCCTTCCCAGAGTCCGTCATGGACTGGGAATCAGGTTCCAGAAACAATTGAGACTGTTTTACTGCACAGGAGCTGAAGCGCATGGCCTTGCTTCCCTCCTAGGGCGGCTTACTTTCTCCTTCTCTCTAGTCTTGCTGTCTTAGAGCTCCTTTCCGCTGGTCTGCACATAGCCCCTCGCTGAAGCTGCTGTGGCCCAGCATTCCCAGAATTCCTCTAAACAGGGATCAGCGGGGCTCATAGTAGGGAGTTGCCACGTACAGTAGGCCATGAACCATTCGGGGACGGAATGTTTTTTTCAGTACTGGGGATTTCACACCAAGCTATATCCCCAACCCTTTTTATTTTTTGTTTTGACACAAGGTTTTACTAAGTGAATAAGTTGCTCATGCTGGGCTCAAACATGCAGTCTTCCTCCCTCAGCCTCCCAGAGTGCTGGGATTACAGGCGTACACCACCATGCCTGGCTCTTGAGTTAGATTTTGCATGTGTGTCCCACTGATGTTATTGGACATTATTATTACTCAGATTGGAGTTCTACTTCACTCACAGTTGGTTAACAGGCACATGATAAGTAGTATTACGACCTCAAAATAAAGTAGATTTTTCTCTTGTAGTAAAAACAAAACAGACCAAAAGCAGAATCTCAAGCTCTTACCAAATGTCCACTGGAGGTGTCTATTTCTCTTTCTGTGCTATCAGTGTGGCTACCATGGAGTCCGGCCAAGAGCAGAACTCTTGTCCTGTGTCACCTCCCAGGGTGACTTCTGCCAGGAGGTCCTTGGATGTGGGGCGATCTGTCCCAGGTCCTCTGTGGCCACACTCACGGCCACACCCATGAGGAGCAAGGAGACACTTTGCCCCTGGCCCTGACCCCTGCACTGACTGAGGTCACCTGAGGGCCAGGCAGGAGCTCCACGAAGTTACAGGAGGAAGAGGCCCTGGTGTCCTGTAGGCCGTGAGCAGGTGCTGCTGTAGGGACGGATCTTGGTGACCGCACCCCGGTCCTGGGACAGCCCACGCTGACCAGCCGTGAGGTTCACTGGGTGAAGTCATTTGTCTGGTCCCAGAGGGCAAGTGGGGAGATAGGTGCTGAGATGGGTCACCAAAGCTGCCTGCTGAAACCGTCCCCAGTGCTGGCGCTGTGTCTTTGCTCGTCCTCTTGTTTCCGTGTCCTGGAACCATGGGCTCCTGACTGGGTCCCTGGCACAACCGTGTGGCCCAGACACCTGGTGTGCTCCTGGCCACTTGCCCTGTTCCCACTGGACTGAAGTCCTGAATAAGACTTGTGCCCCACCCACCGTGTGCGGCTCACCCCTTTGCTCATTCATGGCATTATTACATTTGAGACAGCAGCTATGAGTGCCCGTTGCCAAAGACGTCCTGTCATTCCCGAGTGACCAGCTCTGCCTTAGAAATAATCCTCATAACTGTTACTGTCATTGTTATTTATAGCAGCAATGTCATGGGTGGAATTGTGTCCCCTACAAAGTCGTGCGGAAAACTTGAGCCCGCAGGACCACAGAAAGTGACTGTCCTTGGAGACAGGGACAAACCGAGGTCATTGGGGTGGAGTCTGATTCAGTTTGCCTGCTGTCCTTATAGGAAGGGGACATGTGCATGCCCGGAGGGGAGGCCATGTGAGGAGAAACGGGAGGAGTGGCCAGGGACAGCCCCGGGACACCTTGTTTGGACCCCAGAGCCTCCAGTACATTGAGTTAATAATAAAAGGCACTGTGGTACTTTTCATGGTAGTCCCGAGGGTGTCATAAAAACAGCAACTTTAAAACACCTGTGTGGGTGCGACGTGCCTGGAGCACGTGGGTGACGCATGTGTGATCCTTTGAATGCTGTGTCCCAGCAGAGCCTCCAGCTTTCAAATCGCCAGCAAGCCAGGGACGCCCTCCCCAGGTGTCACCACTGACTGTCACAGCTTGCCCCCCGTGAACCGTGCCCACATCTCGGATGTCAACAACATTATCACAGGACCAGTGATTTCTTCAAGCCAGGCTGATATTCAGAGGTGTTGGACAAAGTGGGTTCTCATGTTCCAGGTTGCCAGCAGCAAGGGAAGGTGACAGGCCTAAGGAGGTGACCTCCGGGGGAAGCCACGACCTCAGCTTGGAAGTGCAAGCTACTGCTGCCCCTGCTGTCAGCGGCTGGAGCCCCGCACAAAGCCAGCCGGGCGCTGCACGGAGCACTCGTGTGAATAGGGCACTGTTGACAGCGTCGCTAAGCGTGCATTCAGCACCAGCCTGGCTCCTGGGCAGGGGGAGGGTGGATGGGTCCCTGAGGGTGACTCTGGATGGGGCGTCCTCGGCTCCTGGCCCTCACTCAGGCCACCAAAGGCCTCCACTTGCCAGACCTGGACACTGGGTGGAGGGTTTGCAAAGCAGGGTTAGAGACTGTGCTTCTTCCCTCTGGAGGCCCTGTGGCTGTCAGCCTTTCCAGTACAAGGTGTGATCAGAAAATATGGTGAAGATTTACATTTTTAAAAAATGATTACAGTAAAAGACACGTTGCCACGAATCCCCCTGCCCCTTAAACACATTATCCCATCGATTAGTGTCTTTAGTTGTGTTGTCCTGGCTGCTCGATGTCAAAACGTCAGCCTTCTGCGGTCGTGTTGACTTTGGAAAGAGGTGGAAGTTGCGCGGTGCTGGATCTGGTGAGGAGGGTGGCTGAGGGTGCGGCACTGTGGTTTTCACGAACTGCTTTTCCCTTTTGGGCAGCAGCACTCACCAAACTTTTGATCATACCTTGTAAGGACACTCAGGAAGAAGACTGCAGAGCTGCTGCAGGAAGTGGCAAGGACAGTGGGATAAATGTACTCCAAGTGAGGGGAGCATTTTGAGAGGGATTCACGGCAATGTGTCTTTTACTATAGCAAACATCTACAAATTTAAACATTCACTGTGTGTTTTGATCACACCTCACAGTCCTTTTGGGTATGGTCTTTGTCCGTGGCTTTTTCTGAGTTACTTTTTTTTATCGTTCAATGTTTATTGCTTTTTCTGAGACTCACTGATATGTGTAGCAGGCTTGTCGCAGAAAGATTTCTGGGAAATCTGGGTAGCTTTTAAGCATTTTTATAGCCAACAGAACTTCTCCCTCATTGCTAAAGTAAGGAATCGCCTGTTTACTTTTGGTTGCTTGAATTGAATTGAATCAGATGAGTTGAATGAGTGCTCCTGACGATCTCGCGAAAGCACAGCAGTAACAAGGTAGGAAAGGAGTGCAGCCGTTATGATGGTTTTCCTTGGATTTTCCTTGCTGACTCGGTATTTTGAATTTCTTGCATAATGAGAACTTTAATCCCCACCCCAACCTGGTGCACACTTTTTGTGAAAACATGCCTGCGGTACATGCTGCACACATAAAGAGTTATTTTTTTTAACGGTTAAGATTGGAAGCTGAGAGCAGTCTGGCTCCTCGCGGGGAGGACACAGTGGAGAGCCAGAGCCCCAGAGCCAGGGCCACAGCGCACACAGCACTGAGGGTCCCCCAGGGCAGGGACGCTGCCCACCAGACCCGGACGTGTGCTCTCCCCGTGCTCTTCCCCACCATCTGGGACTGGGCGCCCGCCAGGGAAGCCCACAGGGCCGGAGCGCACGAGGATCGTCTCACGGTGGCCAGCCCGCCAGGGCTGCATCTGCCGCTGTCCTTCTTGCCCAGAGCTCGGCGCTCAGAGCTCAGGGGCGTTCTTGTTAAAGTACTTACGATCAAGCACATTTTCTCTTAGGATCGCTCTCATGATGAATGTAATATCCACAGAGTACAACTCTGCTGTAGAGAAGGGTCGACTTGGTTATTTGTAGGAAAATACATGTACCTTGAAACCATAATGCTAAGTCAAGTAAATCAGACTCAGAGCTTTAGTTTCTCATGGTTTCTTTTATAGGACATACTCAAAGTGGGAATAAAGAACAAAATAAAAGATAGATAACAGGAAAGTAGGGAGTTAGATCTTTCTCAAATGGGAAGAGGACCAAGATATGGAGGGAAGAGGGAGGAAAGGGGAGAAAAAAGGAACTAAAATATGTTATGTGCATGCACCAATCCCACACAAGGAATGTGATCATTAGGTACTGCAAACATGGAATAATAAAAGTTTTTTTTAAAGAATA
The DNA here is from genome assembly GCA_004026905.1 of Hystrix cristata. Classification (NCBI taxonomy): domain Eukaryota; kingdom Metazoa; phylum Chordata; class Mammalia; order Rodentia; family Hystricidae; genus Hystrix; species Hystrix cristata. The sequence continues at coordinate 16,068 of PVJO010010153.1, forward strand.
CTAATAACTTTGATCTTTCTATCACTCATAAATATGGTTATTGGAAGTTGGAAATAAGGAAAAGAAGCAAAATTCCCTTCTGTTTTGCTGTCTGATAGCAGTAATGGGGAGCACAATGTGGATTAGGGAGGTGCGTGCTCTGTGGGGCCTGCGGCACTTCCTGCCACGGGGTCTGCCAGGGAGTCCCACAGCCTAAGTGCTGAACTGAAAAGCGCCTTCCGCTTTGTGACTTATGGGAGGTCTGTCAGAAAAGGTACAAAGAACAAAAACAAAACCTCAACAAATTGCCAGCCACCCACCAGCCTGCAGCTTCCCATCTGTGGATCCCGCCAACCTCAGATTAATGGTATTTTTTAAAATTAAAAAACCCTACAAAAATAAAAACAAATAAATACAGTATAACTGTTATTTGCATAACATTTCCATTGTATTGGGTGTTACAAGTAAGTGAAAGTGGTTTAACGCGCAGGGGAGGGGTCCCCAGGGTGTAAGGGTGCCTGTGCCACTATGGCCTTTCACACTGGGGAGCTGTGTGTAGTGGATTCAGTGCGTGGGGACCCCAGAAGTGTCCCCCAAGGGGGAGACTACTTCCTCTGCTGGGTGTGGGCTCAAGGTCACATGCCACAGGCTCCTCCCCAAGCCCATCAGGACAAGCAGATATTTGAAGATAACTGTAAATCCTCCAAGAGTGTAACACTATATTCAGAATAGTAAGACAATTATAAACAGATTCCTGGAACAGAAGAGAAATCTTATTTTTCTATGCCTTCAGCACTGAAATACTTTGTGAGCATCTTAGTGGTAAGCTTTAGTACACAGATTTATTATGACTTTGCCATCCCACGGACTGGGTCCTTTAGCTTAAAATGCATCCGTCCTTTAAAAAATCAGATCGCATGGACACCAGCAGCACACAGACATGGCCTGGACGTGTCCTCAGTCAGAAGTTAATAATTCCTGTGACATACAGGTTAGTTGACTTTGTTTCGTTTGTCTTCCAAGATGCCTTAAGTGCTGTCGGGGTGACGTGGGGCTGTGCTTATGGCCTGGGCAGCTGTTTTATAGTCTTTTGGGTTCAGTGGCAGAATTCAGGGGTCGAGAGTCTCCACTGTGGACCCAAGTGCTTTTCAGTCGGTGAAATGAATCTGTTTATCAACACGTCAGAGATGTGTGGACCGGTTAACCCCACCAGGGCTGCCTGTGAATCTCTCAAAAGTGTTAGCTGCTAATTTCAGGTGTGACCACTCCCAGGAGTATTACATTTCAAAAGAGGCCTCCAAGATAGAAAATGCTTCGATTAAAGGTGCTAGAGAAGGGGGGAGGCTGTTAGTTTTTGACCTACTTGTGCACTTGGTTCCAGGCCGTTTAACCCAGCCCCCAGTTAGAGCCTGCAGCCAGTGACCCCGCACCTTTCCTCCCTCCGCCAGGAACCGGAATTGCTTGTGTTCGTCAGGGCCTTGGCCGCAGAGCCGCCTCTAAAAAGGCGGATCTCACCCAGAACAGAAACACAAAGACCTTTGCCTCCTGCCCGACATCTTGATCGTGTGTGAAAGACAGAATTTGTAGTTCCAGGACTGGACTTCTGGGGGACTGTGCTTTGGCAAACATAGTGACATATTTTATGCTTTCAGCTTAAAATACTATTACAATTTCCGTTCCCTATTTTCTCAGACATTTGAACGCTCTTAGATAGGAGGCAACCAGCATGCCTGGGTTTGCTCATTAAGGTTTGATTCTGCTGAAATGTGTATGAAATGTGTCTATATCTATATTGACATATAACTATATAAGCAAATGTGTATATAGGTTGTATCAATACTTTTAATTTACTTGCATACCACAAGAGTTATAAGAGCAATGATTTCTTGAGTTCTGGTTTCTGTGCCGGCCAACACTAGACACTGTGTGGATGCCTCTGGATGGATACAAAGAGCTTTAGGTCGCCAGCGTCTTTTACTTCTCACATCTCATCTCATTTCAGTCCAGGACACTTAGCTGTGCACACAGTGTAGGCGAATGGCCTTAGGTTTCTTCAGCTCTTAGGGTTACAACTGTCTAATTATTATTTGAGCTAGCCAAGGACTGCATCCAGCAATATGAGAATGTCCATAAAGTGGCTTCATTTTTCATTTTTTTTTAAAGACAGGGTCTTGCCATGTAGTTCAGGTAGGCCTTGAACTCACTGTGCAGCCCAGGCTGGCCTCAAATTGGTAGAGATCCTCTTGCCTCAGCCTCTCAGAGTCTTGGGATTACAGGCGTGGACCACCACACCCTGCCCAGTTCAATTTGTATTTTAATTGAGGATAGCACCTTCCACACACACACACACACACACACACACACACACACACACAGTCCCGTAGAAGTTAGGGCTCTTGCAGCAGCTTTCTCCCGGCCCATTCCTGCTAATTGTTGGCAGTCATCTGGACCCGTGGACACAGATCTAGGTTGGTGCAAAGTGGAAATAAAATCAGCAGGCTTGAATTTGTAAAAGTTGATGGAGGGTACCCAGTCAGTCAGTTTCCAGATCTTGGCACCTCTGGAAATTCTTTTCCTGTTTCCATGTTTAAGCAATGAAAGAGCAGGGGACTGATCAGCACATAGAAGGACCTCTCGTCTGTGGCCCTCTGGACCTGGCCTGGACAGAGCCCACAGAGCCGTGCCCAGCCGCTGGGGGGCCCCCGCTTGGAAACAAGGGCCAATGCCCACCTCCCCCGGTGCTTGTCACTCAGTGAGCCACTTGTGAAGGACGCATTTATTTGTTAGTTGATATTAATTTTTGGCTGTACTTTTAATAGGCAAATAAACATATACAAAAGTAGAGAACACAGTATAATGTGTGACGTTTATTACCCAGCTGGAGCTACCACGACTCATTCTGGTTTCACACAACATCCCCCACCCAGGGGTAGAGCACAGAAGTTCAGTGTTCAGAGGTGTGTGTGTGTGTGTGTGTGTGTGTGTGTGAGAGAGAGAGAGAGAGAGAGAGAGGAAGGCAAGAGAGTCTTGCAGGGCTTCTCATGTATCAGGCAGCTGGCGGGCTGTGGGGACAGTAGTGTCAGCAGTGGCCTTAAAAACTCAGGCCTTGGCTTCCCTTCTAAAACAGATGACTGCATGCGTGTACCTGCCAGGCATCTACTATACGTGTGGACACAGGAAAATGCAGTTACTCTCTGGAAGATCCTGCTTCGCCCTAGCTGTCTGGGGATGAAGCATCCGGGTTCTGTCCAGTGGTGAACTAGCAAGGATGGATGCTGGCCCCAGCTGCGAAAAGTCACTAAGTCATTACTTGGGGCCACACTCTCTGCTTGTCTCCCACTTTCATTCGACACACGTTGGCTACTTCCCACTGGGCACCACGGATGAAGGGGGGCAGTGAATCTCTGTCTCCATGCGAAGGCCCCAGGCTGGATTGGGGACCAAGCTGGAGTCTCCCCAGGCCGCCCCAGCTCTGCCTGCGAGTGGGTTTTGGGTTAGTTATTCTGTTTTAATTTTCTGTTCCAAAGCAGTGAGTACTCCTTGTGACCTTAGTCTAGTGTTTGAGAATCACCACTCTCTTGCCCAAAACTGCCCTTCCTACTACCTTCTTACTCGCCCTTTCCGCGGGTAGGTCCAGGTCACAGTGGCTGGCGGGCAGGACGCCGGCCTGCTTCCTGCCGTAGCTGCCCTGCTAACACAGCGCCAGGCTGCTGTAGGCGGCTGCTGCATGCCCGGCAGGCTCCTGGGAACACCTCGGCTCATTGCTGTTCCCGTATTGTCACTTTACTGTGAGTGTGGGCACACCACACAGCTCTGACCCTTTCTCAGCACCCTTGTGGAGTCGCACAGATCTTGGTTACCAGCTGGTTCCATTTTTCATTCACGAAAACAGACGTGCAAGTTCTTTTCAAAAAACAATAATTTTCAAAAATAACTGAGCCAGTTGCGAAGGCTCTGTGGGTCATACGACAGGGCGAACTGTGCACGGTTCCGAGCATGCGGGCGGGCGGGCTGCCTGGGGCCCTTCACAGCTAGGTATAATTGGTTCCATGATGTTTTTAACAACCTGTTCGGAAAGTTCTTAAAAATTTAAGTTATTTTCTTGTCCTAACCCTGCTTCAACTAAAATAAAATCTTTTATTGGTTTTGTTTGATGCTAATGCAAAAGAGGTTCTTTTCTTTTTTCTTTTCTTTAAATAATAGCATCTCGAAAACTGCAGACGATGGGACCCTCGCGTCAAGAGTGCTGTGCGCCCGACACTCCCACGCACCAGCGGGCGGGAGGTCCCCAGCCGGCATCTTCTGCGCGGCCTGTGGGTGACAGCGATGTGACGTCAGTGTGCAGCGCTGCCCGGAGGGCAGTACCCTAGTGGTGCTGGGTGGTTTCTCTGGGCCAATCTGTCAGCCATGTGATCCAAGTCAGAAGCACCAAGGGAGCAGAAGACTCTGGGAATGGGGAGGTGGATAGCGAGGGAAATGACCAGGAAGGACAGGGCCCCGACCCTCAGAGCTGCCACAGCTGCCCGCACGGACCCCCGGAGGCCCCAGACTATGAAAGCCAAGCCCTGCTCTGGATGATAAGGCACCTTGGTGGCCTGCTGGGGCCTTGGGCTCCTCATTTGTGAAGTGGGGGCATGTGCCTCCATACAGGCAGACCCTCAGATGAATGTTGGGCACACAGCCTGCAGTACATGAGGTGTGCCCGAAAACTATGGTGACTATTGCAGTTAAAAAGACATAGTGCCGTGAATCCCCCTCAAAGTTCCCCCTCACACAGTTATGACATTGTTCTTGCCACTTTCTGGAGCAGCTCTAGAATCCTTCTTTGTAAGTGCCTTTACCAGCTGCGAAAAAAACCACAGTGACTGCTGCTGCCAACCGCCATCCGCCAACAGAAAGGCAGCTTGTAAAAACACGACACGGGTCCTCGCCCAACTTATTCACCAGATCTGGCACCGTGTGACTTCTGGCTCTTCCCCCAGGTCAAAATGACCATGAAAGGTCAGTGTTTTGCACCCATTCAGGACATCGAGGCAGCCAGGACAGCGCCACTAAAGACCCTCAGGAAAGAGGACTCCCAAGCTGCTGCTGAAAGTGGTGAGGACCTGAGGTGAGTGTGGACAGCAAGGGGGAATAATTTGCAAGAGATTCGTGGCAATGTGTCTTTTACTGTAATACATTTTTAAAAATTAAACACTCACCGTATATTTTGATCACACCTCCTGTGTTTGCTTTCATGTTACACAGTGCATTTGACAATAAGCTACTGTAGTTCCAAAGAGCTACTTCTGTGCACCTTCTTACGTGTCTGCTTGTTGCCCTTGACTCAGTTCATTCATTTCTCCAGAGATAAACCCTTTAAAGAACTCCTCGGCCTTCAGGTGTTCATGAGTACTGAGCTCATCGGAGTAGGAGGCAGCAGGTGAGAGGTGCCGTATCCTCCACACGGCTCTCCGCACCTGGCTCTAGGTGTCCCCCTGCTTCCCTGGCCAACCAGGGAAGGAAGGATGCCCAGGGCAGCCTAGAAAGGGCACTGTGCCCCCGCGTGGTTCCCGCGGGTCCCTTCCCGTGGCACATGGAATACGGTCACATATGCCAAAGGGAACATGGCTGTCTGACGGAGCACTGGCAGCCCCGCCTGTGGTGACCTCCTGCTCCGTAGCGGCGGAGCCTGACTTCCCTTCAGGCGCGCCCGAGTCTCCTTGCGGCTCCCACGAGGCCCCCGCTGCCCTGTGCGCCCGCTCAGCCCTCGCTCGGCTTCTCCTGAGAATTTCCACGCCAGCTACAGACGCGCTCCCGCTCTGCAGATTTCTCCTGTGACAAGATGCGTATCGCTTTGCATCAGGTTGCATCATGTGACGTCAGAGGGCTGGAAGAAAACACAGCGCTGTCCCTGGGGAGCTGGCCGCCCTGACAACAGGTGGGCCAGGCGCTGGGCTCAGGTCTCCACGGAGCGCCCCAGCCGTTCTTTGTTTCTTTCTTTCCTGGTCCCTTAAAGTGCTTCTTAGTTCCCCCTGCTTTGTGACAGTCCGGATCCAGAATGCTGCTTGCCTGTGTCCGTGGGGATCTGGGACAGACAATTAAAACATCACAGTAGTGGGGGACACTTGGTGCGGAGCTTCGCTGGAACCTTACTTGTTGTGAAACTTTCTCGTGATCAAATGTTTTGTCAGGGGTTTATGTGTAAATAGAAACATTGGTGCTGTTTGGTTTAAAACGGAGGCTGCCATACGACTTCCGTGCTATGTACCTATTGCGGAGTCGGGGCTTTCATTTTTTACCGTGGTCCCCCACCTTCCCCCATGGTCTTTGATCAGATTTTGCGGAGTCTGGAACGTGTGTCCATACTGAGGTTTCCTCGCAAGACCTTGGCCCGGGTGCTTGAGTGGGCCTGGGCACGCACGGGCAGCTGCCAGGGGCAGAGTGGGGTGCAGGCCGGCACGGAGCTCAGAAGCAGACGCACTGTGCAGGGTGACGAGCCGCACTGTGCCCGGCGGTGCGTCAGAGCTGTGCCACGAGGGGCCGGGGGAATCGGCCCGGGTCCCTCCTCGTGATGCCCCTCTGCAGGCCCGTGGGGCTTTGAGGAGCATCCTGAAGACAGAGCCAGAGGAAAGGGCGGCTGGCTTCCGTCCTCGCTCTGTTCTCTTTCCGGGGTGACGAAGGGCTGTCCTCTCTTGACTGTGTTTCGGACACAGAGTCCCAGGGGCAGAGAGGATGCCTGGTGAGGACGCTCACCTGTCGGGGGCACCTTGTGGAGGAAGGAGATGGCGCCGCAGGTGTCCCACCCTCTGGTTCCTGTCAGGCCCTCTAGCTGGCCCAGCCCCATGCAGCTCATGATGTCTTGCTTGATCCAGGGCTGTGAGCTTTGGGGTCCTCCCTTTATGCTGCTAAGAGGCGTCAGCCGGTCCCTCAGCGTGGGAGCACTTTCCTGCCCTGTTCAGTCCTTGGTGAACTTCAGCTCTGCTTCAACCCTCCCTTCCTCCCTCCCTCCCTCCTCCTTCCTCTCTCTCTCTCTTCCCCTCCCTCCCTACATTCCTGTTCTCTGTTTTAAGACATCTGTTGACAGTTTGCCCCTCCTAGATATCTCCTCTGATACTTCTATGTTCCATTTATTCCCTTGTCTGTTTATTTTGGTCTTTAAATGCTGCGGTTCCTCATCCCCACCCGCTGGCCACCCAGGTGGGAGCCTCCTCCCTACTGCGGTGAGTATTTTGTCAGTCATATTCCAGGTCCCAGCTTCTCTCCACTCTCCCTGAGAGCAGTTTCTGGTCTTCCTACTTCTTGCCTTGCTCCTTCCCTGGTTTCTAATTGTAGCCACTTGTAACTTTATGGGTGCAATTTCCTCTCTAATCTCCCTGGATCAAACTGGAATTTTGTTATTATGTCGCTTTCCTCTCAGGCGAGCTGTTCTGTTTGCTGTCTCCACCCTCAGCTCCCCGCTGTGCTCCACCTGTCCTGGGTGGCCCTCGAAGGCTCGCTTTTGTGAATGGAGGGCCGGGCGGGGCGTGTGGCCCAGGCAGCGGGTTCCTTCGCAGTTGTGCATCCCTGTTCCGGCTGGGGCTGCCTTCAGTGCCCCACAGAAGTGGGTGAGGCCCAGAGGCAGGAAGACAGCGCCCGGACTCCTCCTGCCAGGCCCGCCCAGCTGGTGCCAAACTGGGGAGGGTTCCCTGGAGCTGATAAGGCAGCAGGGGACTTCCTGGCTTTCTTGGCTCAGGGCTCCCCATTGTCTTCTCCTGCGCCCTTGGCCAGGACTGGTAGGCAGCAGCGAGGGCTGGGGACCCAGGCGCTGTGCGCGGGGGGTAATTGGGATATATGGAGAATGTTTCAGACTTAAAAATGTATTATGGTGCAAGGCACATTGGCGCGAATCCCCCCAGAATCCTTCCTTCACTTCAAACACACTCACCCTGTTGTTTTTGCCACCATCTGCAGCAGCTCTGGAGTCCTCTTTCCTGAGAACCTTTTTCATGTGTGATCAAAAAAGTGGTTACTGCCACTGCCAAGCGCAACTGAAGACTCTCAGGAGAGAGGACTCCGGAGCTGCCACAGAAAGCGGCAGGACGAGGGGATGAGTGTGGTCAAACTGGAGCGGGAAGATTCAGAAGGGAGTTTATGGCAATGTGTCTTCGCTGTAATCATTTTTTAAAATTCAATATATTTTTTGATCACGCTGCATGTGCTTAACTTGGTAGCTACTTGAAACATGAATTCATATAAACTGAAAAATAAACCGAATTCACTTTCATTTCTTGAGGCACCGCTGCTGACCAGTGCCTGCTGGACGCCAGGCAGCTTGCGAGCTGGACCCTCCCCGCGGTTCCTGTCCGTTCTGATTTCATTCCAGCCCCTGCTCTTCGTCACAGTGGCTGCCTGGCTGCCGAAACCCAACCCGCGTGCATGCAGCGTCACGGAGAGGGCCGCTGGGCGGGTGGCGTTGGCTCCAGGCGTGCAGAGCGAGCTCCGCGGGAGCTGCTGGTGTGCTGGGTGCCCGGAGCAGGGGCCGGCCCGAGCAGGTGCACGCCGTGCTCCAGCGTCTCGCCCTCCTTCCCTCGGGAGCAGCCCGCGGGCCTCTCTGGGAATCGTTCTCAGGACAACGCTTCCTCAGACAGCTCTGGGTTGCTGCATTGGGGTCAGTGATGGGGATCCCACCTGGGAAGACAAATGTCACCAATTATACAATATGTTCAGAAGTCAATAACAAAGGACACTGGAAAGTCCCCTTTTCCTGGCGTGAGAATGACTAAACCCAGCCACAGAGAACAGATGTCTGCTCCAATGAGCTCAGTTTCCCAGGAAAACAGAAGGAGCTGAAAGGCAGAGCCCCTGTTCCGTCTGAGGGTGGAGACCCTGCGTTGTGAAGAGCAGTGTGGAGCAGGATCACGCCAGCCCCGGCTTAGGCCACCTCGAGGAAGCGAAGGTCTGTGCGTCCGCCCTGCCAGCGCTGTCATGTGGCTGTGGCTCTGAGCTGTGGCTTCCCTGTGGGGTGGGCTCGCCTTCGTGTTTCTTTGTCCTAGAGTCGCCGCACAGAAATGGATCGCTGATCTGTGCACTCTGGGGTTGTCTCTGTGAGGCTGGTGACAGCCGTCAGGGAACCATGTCTCCCTGCCCTGCATGCTTGTCCTGAGTGGGCTGTGGGCTCTTCATCACCGAGGTGCTGAGATGAGTGTTCTAGGCCACATCCTGAGCTGGTCCTTCCCACCCACCACCGTGCACATTTCCGGCCACACACATCTCTCGCGTGTTCTGGAAGCTCGTGGAGACTGCACGGCTCTGCTGGGCCCAGACTCCCAGCACACTGGAGAAGCAGATTCCCTGCACCTCACTCGCCCCACCCGGCGCACCCATCACCACCCAGGCCCCTCTTTCCTCCTATAACACCATGCACGCTGTGTGTGCCCAGACAGCCCTCCCCAGGACACACACAAGCCTGCTGCCGCCCCGCAGGCTGCTTCCGCGCCCACGGGGTCTGCGCCTTGGTCCTGCGTCCTTTCTCTGCTGGCTTTGTCTGCCTGATGTTCATTTCCTACTTTACCCCAGAGGATTTCAATGGCTTCTCTCTCCTTCAACTGCTTAACAGTTCACCCCTAGCGTCCCTCGGCAGCGAGTTTATATACTGACTATCCTGAGCGTCACCTTGGCGGGGTCAGTTCAACTGGTCCATTCTTGTATTGAATAAACTTGGTAAAACTGTCATTTTTTATATTTCCCGTTATAAAAATTAACAAAAATATGCAATTTTTGGTCATCCTGTATTTAAATAATTGGACTGGTAGGTGGTTTCTTACCTCAGTTTCAGACTGGTCATCCTTGTGTTATATGCTGGGAGGCAAATTTCCACCAAACTCAAAAGGCAACGGAAAATCCTTCCCAAGTGCAGAGTCAGGAAGCAGAGAGGAGACGTTTGCCACGCAGGCTTTCCCATTTCCTGGGATTCGGCGGAAAGGACGGGGTGAGCTGGAAATTTAGGGGAGACACGTGACGTCTAGCCATCTGGAAAGGAGAAGGTGGGTCATGAACCGTGCACGGCGTGGTATTTTTAAATTTGCCGTGTCCTGGGGAGCGGCAGGCACAATGATGCTGGGAAGGAAGGTGGGAAGTCAGCGCTGAGCGAAGCAGAGTCTCCACCGCGGCCATCTCAGACTTCTCCAGGAGTCTAGCTTGGGCGTTTACGGCCAGTTCAACAGTGATGTCTGTGTTCTCCTGTGAGGGGAGAAGCGGGGAGGAAATAACCAGGTCCATCGGTAGCTGCTGGTGAGGAGACAGACAAATGGGGTGCACTGCACACCTGGTTCTGTTTCTAAGGAGCCAGAGGGCAATTGCCTCTTGCAAGTGATATACGGGTGACCAGGTGGGAAATGTGTTCCTTAAAACAAGTCACATTACGGAAGATTCACTGACAAATCTCACACCTCACTCCAACCCCTTGGTGCATGGCTGTGTCCAGCCTCACCTTGGTGGGCTGCGCTGCCAGCCAGGCTCCCAGGCCCCGTGCCTACCGCTGGCAGTGGGGGTCTGGCCTGGGCACCCACGCTAGTCTCCTTGGGTGGACACCGTCACACCCGGGGTTCCTCCGCATGGTGCCACGGGTGACAGCTGGCTGTGTGCTGGGTGGACGCTGTGGACTCCCGGCTCTTTCCCTCTTTAGCTCCATCTGGGTCGTCTCATGGCTGCACAACCTCCCATCTAAAAACAATTCTTTTTAGATACTGCAGCCCCCTCCATCCTACTCCCTAACTGCTTTCTCCCCCACAACCCTACACGCACTGCATCACCAGCAACTTCAGGGGACCCGTTTCTGGAGCTACATTCTCAGGCTCCGGACCCCACAGATGCCTTTGCCTTGGTGCCCAGTAAGCATCCCGGGCTTGGCCAGGACAGCCGAGTCCATCACCTGGCCCCTACTTGATCGCCCTTGCTGCAGACACTGATTGATTCCATCTCTCCAGCACAGCCTTCCCCACTGCCTCTTTGCTCTGTCAGCAGGATGATCCCACCGTTCCCAAATCCCGTCACATTCCCCTCATGATTCAAGCCATCATGTTCCACATCACTTTCAGAATTCATCTGGAAGCTCTTTGCAGCCTTCTCTGGCCTCACCACTGGCTTCCTCTGAGTCTGTTCACCACATAAGCCCGTCTGTCATGCTTTTACTTAAAAATCAAAAGATTAGAGCCATCCTGACCCCTAGCCGGGGTTGGAAGCCAGGCTGTGGCTCCTCATTCCCACATTATTCTCCCCATAAGCTGCGAGCTGGTTAAAGGCAAGGACATTGCACTGGTTTGTTTTGGTGACCTCTGCACGCACAAAGTCTGGACTGATGGTCAGGTGATACCAGAGCCCTGTTCCCAGGATTAGTGCACCCTGACACTACCCTCACGCCTAACACAATTTTTTTTTTTTTTTTTTTTTTTTTTAGTTTTTTTTGAGACAGGATCTTGCTATGTAGTTCAGGCCGGCCTTGGGCTCACTACATAACCCAGGCTGGTCTTGAATTTGCGGTGATCCTCCTGCCTCCGCCTCTCTACTGCCGTCATTACAAACATGTGCCACAATGCTCAGCTCACTATTTTTGATCTCAAGCACAAATAGAAGCTCCAAATAGTTGCCAGGAATGATAAAATTGGGGGAACTCAAGTTGTGTGATACAGTTCAACCTATAACGCATATAATAATTCATACGCCTAATATATTTATATATAATTATATAAATTTAAAACTCAACAGTGGCCACAGCAACGATTTAGAACTTTGATCAAGAACTGATTTTTTTACACCTAAGAGCACTTCACTGCTGCGTTTAGCATGGCTCCCTCAAGGCAGTCACAGCAAGCTGGTTTGAGTTGGTTCACTGCTAGCATGTAAGTCGCTGCAGATGGGACAAACTGCTGTATCCAGGCTGACTTCGCTCCTGCCTGGGGCTGGGCAGCCAGTAGCTGGGCCAAACCTCTTCGGTGAAATTCCTGTTGAAGTTCATTTTCCCTCAAAGCTGTGTGTTCCAACAGGAGATGCAGGTCACAGGCTCCTTGAAGGTCCAGGATAAATGTGGTGTTTCCTGGGTTGTGGCCTTCACCAGATGGCAGGCAATTCACAGCATTCCGATGTAAACAGAACTGCGGCATGGATTAGGATGCAGATTTTACACATATCTTTAGGACTCAACGTGTGACAACGAACTATGTCTGTAATCATGGGGTCCTGAAGTTCCTTTCCTGCTAAACAAACAAGATAAACTAAGCCGTGGTGGAAAGAGTTCTTCTTCAACCAATAAGATACACGATGTTTCTTAGTACAACGTCAGCATTTATTTGCTTCGCTGCAGAAACGGAGATGGGAAAGATACTACCTCCTTGTTATCTCAGCCAATGAGTTTGTCAGCAAACATTGAACTGGAACAGCAGCTCGGATGTTCCCAGCGCAGGCCTGGGTACTGAGTGCAGGTGACTCAGAGCGGGGTGGGGAGCCAGTTGTCACCATGGCTGGGGGTCCGCCCTTGGCCACAGGGTTCAGTGCTGGCAGGGAAAACTACGAAGCGCTCTAGGTGTTTGTGTTCTGTCTGCATGGGAAATGGGGAAGTTTTTTTATATTTTTGCAAAATAAAGAAAATGACCTGCAGCTCACAGTTTGTGCAGTTGGTTTCGGTAGTTTTGATGTCTCCAGCATTGCTGCCGGTCTGGGGGTGCTGCAGCTCCCCTTCTGGGGGTGAGGGTGGGGGTCCTCCCTGACCTCCTTTTGGGCGCTGACACAGAGAGCTGCCAACCGGGCCTCTCCTAGCTGGGGTCCTGACCCTTTGCAGGTCCGTAAGTCAATTTAATAGGTCATGACCTGCATTTAAAAGAATGGTTCTGGCTGGACTGTGTTAAGGACCCAGTGAGTCATGTGCTGGGAGCTTGCAGCATTTAGTAGAGTTTTACTGCCCACACGGACCTGCACATGTTCCAGGCTGCCATCCCTGATAATGAAGAAGTCCTAGTGGAACAAGGAAGCAGTTCCTCTAGAGTTGAAACATTGCAGAGAGCATAATCAGGTCACTAATTTTTTATGCAGCTGTGACAAGTGTGAGAAATTGGGAGGCAAAGAAATTCTATAAAGATCTCACACCTAGACTGCCTCCCAAGGGTGGAAGTGGCTTTTAAAGGAACTCCGGCTGGAGTCTGAGCTTGGGCTATAGGGTGCTGGTGGGGTGCTGGCCCTGAGGGCAGGGTGGCCTCTAGGCGAGCCCCTCGCCCTGGCAGCACGAAAGGAGCAGCCATGGACACATGCAGGACGTCAGCAGTCCCGTGAGCCTGGTTGGTTTTTCTGACCTGCCCTGATACTTAACGGGCCTCCTAACGTCCGCCAGGCCCCGCTGCTGTGAGGGTGGCTGCGGGTGAATTTAGGGCAGGTGGGCGGGGCTGGTCTCCCCCGCGATGGTGGTGACCGAGCCCCTGCCAGGGCCCAGAGCCGGCTCTGTGCTGAGCTGCGTGTCTGCTGAGCGGGATGTGGGACGTGAAGCGGGCTGTGGCGGTGCCCGCGTGTGGGGCGTGTGCAGCTCTGACTCCTGCGACCTGCGGGCGGGGCCCCCATCTTCCGCACAGGGGGGCGGCCGGGAGGGCTGCCTGGTGCCTGTTTTCCTCCTCTGGCAGGGTGCAGGGCGGGCAGCTCTGAGCTCCTCCGGCCACTGGGTGTGGGACAAGCTGTCCAGACCTCAGGGGTGCAGAGCTCAGGGCCAGGACAGCATTGGGGTGGAGCAGTCATTTCCTTGCCCGCCTGCGGTGCTCAGGGGCCACCACCGCAGAGGACAGAAGTGACACGGACGCCCTGTGTGGGCTCCGTGTGATGTGCTTTCTCAGGGCCCCCGGCTAGGGCAGCGCGCGCTGCAGACGAGGTGGAGGAGGCCTGCATCGCTGTCCACCTCCTCACGGGCATCCAGGCCCCGCTGGGGCTATGTGCAAGCCGGCTGTGCCTCCGCCCAGACTCAGGCTGCTGCAGGCCCTGGAGGGCGCTGGCTGGGTGTGGCCGGCCTTGCAGTGCTGTGGCAGCTACTGCGGTGGGAAGAGATGTCCTGTCACGAGTGGGCCGGCGGCAAGGAGAGCGTGGTGGAGTTTTGATGCACACTCTTGTAACGTCATCAATTAGCAAGAAATGGGTGCAGTGATGTTGGCCAGGTGAGCAGAAGCACTGATCGGCTGTGCTGGAGGTGAAAACACACAGACACATGTATTTCTGAAATCAGAAACGGCAGCACATCCAGTGGTGTGTTTGTTAATGTATTTTATTATCAATTATTTTTATTTATTAGATATTTGCTATTAAATATACACATATAAAAAAACTAGTACAGTGAACTTTGCTGGGGCCCTTACTGCCCACCTTTGTGGCATTGTAGCATTGGCCACACTTGCTTTTGAAGAGTGCTTTCCAAAGAACGAAAGCATTAGGTTCTAGCCAGGTATGGTAGTGCATACCTGTGATCCCAGCACTCGGGAGGCTGAGGCAGGAGGATCACCACAAGTTCCAGGCCTGACTGAGCTCAAGGCCAGCCCAAAGTGCATAGCAAGACAATGTCTCAGCCCATCCCCTCCGAAAGAAAGCATTAGATTTTGTGGAAGCGCTTCCGCTCCTTCACATCCCTTCTAGAATATTTTCAGTGATCATTTCTCCTCATAAAGCGAGGATGTGGAACACCCTCATGGCTCCCTCTGGTCTAGCCCGTGGCCCTGGCTCACAGTGTCTGGGAGGAGCCGTTGATTTCAGCAGCATCTTCACTGTTTGCAGCCCAGGTTCTGGGTTCCTGCTGGTTCCGGTCTGTCTGCTGCCGGCTGCTGTATTCTCTGCCCCGGCAGCTCGCTCTCTCTGGGGGCTGCTGGTTTGCGTGGTCCCGCGGTGAGCCGGGCAGATGGTTCAGGAAGTGCAGACAGACCTCGGTCATGGGAGTGAGCATGGAGGTCCAGGTTCACACAGATTCTTACCCTGCTCCCTTGATTTCTGTGGAAGGGCGACTCTCTGGTAAGAGCCACGGAACTGGTTTCGACAGTGTGGAAGCACTAAGTCTCCCAGGCTGAGACAGGTGTGGGTCCTTGGCTTGCCCTCCCACTGCCATGCATGAGGCCTGGGGAAGGTGGGGAGCATTGTCTTTGTCACCTTCACTGAGACATGAAAAACATCCTGGGAAAGGTTGCCCTAAATGAGGCCTCAAGACCATCATGTAAAATGAAATAAATCAGACACGTGGGGTTCCATATTGCACAGTTTCTTTCATGTGAGAAACCCAAAGTATAAATAAATTAAAGAGCAGAATCAAAGACAGATAATAGGAAACAGGGAGAGAGATCTTTTGCAAATGGGAAGAGGCTCTAGATATGGAGGGAGAGGGAAGAAGAGGAAGGGAAGGGGAACTAGAAGAATCGAAATGTGTTATGTACATGCACCAGCTCTCCAGGACGAATGTAATCGTCATGGACTGCAAACGCCAATAAAGATGGACATTTACAAAGTTGGTTGTGATCAGGTGGCCCGAGCAGGCCCATGGCGGGGCAGGAAACTTCTCTGGAACTGGCCGCTCATGTGTCCGGGTTCCCAGGCTCGTTCGTAGTGGGTTGTGTGCTTTTGAACACTGCCCTTCGGAGCCCCAAACGCGCGGCCACCCAGGCCTTCCGCACGTCAAGGCTGTTGGTAATGCACAGCAAGGACGAGGTGGGGAAGCTGTGCCCGCTTCTTTCTCCCGGCTGCTGGCCTCGGAGAAGTCGTGGTCCAATGCGAGTCTCCCTAGCAGTTCTCAGGGGGGTTTGAAGAGGCCTTTCAGCAGGAACTCGCCCGACCTGAGCGAGGCTGTGCTCACCACAGAGCTTTTTCATTATACCCACTGCTTTTGCTCCGCACCCAGAGCAGGGAAGACAAACATGGGTCCCGTCGGTGGAAGCCGTAAAGAGAACGCTCTGCGAACGTGTGTCTGGGGTCAGGCTGGCGCAGCTCCGGGCACAGCAGCCCTGGGTGTCTGGAAAGACAGACCAGCTTAGCCCAGAAGACTTTGCCTTCTACTTCTCTCCTAAGGGGAGTAGCTGAGAGGCTGTTTCAGTGTGAGAGGCTACAAAGGCTGTGGACCAAGGAGCCCCGAGCTCGGTGAGCAAATCCTGCCCCGGCTGTGACACCTGCCAGCCCTTTTCCTGGAAGGCTCCTGTCCCTGAGAGCCGTGTGCCCTGCCCTGGATTTTTCTCAGTTCCCTGTTTAAATGTCACTTATTCTGTAGGGCTGCTTTGCACTGTGGGTTCTGACCCTTCCCCCACCTGACAGCCTGGAGATGAGTGGACACTTAGCTGTTTGTTTCCAGGTTCCTTTTAGGCACAAGAGTGCATGTGTGTGTCTGCCTGATGCGTCGCCAACCTTGGGAGAGTGGGACGGGGCCCTGATGTGGAACAGGCTCCTGACGGTCACTGCCCAGCGAATGAATGACGGAACAAATGGCTCAACAGAAGTTTTAACTCTCTACGTTCTTCGACTCCGCGGTTTGGTTTCTGAGGTGGTTGGGGGTGCCAGCGTGTGTCCTATTTGTGCCGCAGTCAAGTGGCTTCTTTTTGTATGCTTCTTCCAAAACGTAGATGGAATAATATAAAAATAGACACAGAGTTGAGAACTTGAGGGAAAAAGGTGGCTTCATCCTTGTAGGCAGAACACATGCATTAACCAAACCAAACAAAAAGCCTTTCTAGGCAACTCTGAGAAGGAAGACAGGAGGTGAGGGCTGTGTCGGGTCTTCCTGCAGGAGGGTATGCCCCGTCCCGCTGAATGGAGGCTTTTGCCACTAACACAAAATGATAGTCTTTCCCAGGAGCACGCACAAGCCTGAGAAGACAGACAGACTTTGCTCAATCTAAAAAGTTCTCCAGTAATCTTTTTTAATCTTCGACATATCCTACTGCTTATCTTACAGAAAGTACTTACTCTGATGAGAAAAAGCCCGAGGAGGACTCGGCCCTCAGCACCGCGCCTTGGGGACAGCTCTCGGGAGGCGCCTGGGATTCTCCTGGGTGCTGCGCTCGGGCCTGTGGGGTGGCAGCGCCTGCTGTGATATTACCTTACTTTTCAGCACGAAGACACAAAAAGGTAGTTTTGAAAATGGAGGTAATCATTCATTTTTCATCAAGTTTCATAACTTTCTGATGTTTTTATTCTCTACATAACTAAGAAACCCTGTTTAGACACAGTCTCTGCTGGATATTCCCCACATGAATCAAGGCAATTCATGCACAGAAATGTGCTACTGAAAACAAGAAGATGCAAATGCCACTGGGTTTTGTTCTTGGTTTCTTCCCGTGTGCTGAAGCAGAGGTCTTCGCGTTCACCGGCCTGCCCCCCGGATTCCACACTGCTTGTGTTCTGGGTCCTGGCCTCACCCACCCCACTGAGGCTGGTACACAACAGCATCCTCTTTAAATGCACAAGTCCAGACCTCCTCCTGCATCCTTGGTCCAGCGTCTTTAAATTCCCACTCAGAGAGCTTACATGGCTCCCGGAGATGGTCCATGAAGACTCCAGAGAAACCCGGCTGAGCAGGAACACAAACAGTCGGACTAGCAGTACTGTGATCCCTGTATGCAGCGTATGGGTCTGTGGAAGCCCACGGAGCCCTTCCCTCCCTCTCCCTCCCTCTCCCCACCAGCTCCTGTAGCTGGCCCCAGCGGTCATGTGGATCTCACGCACAGGGTTGGGCTGCTCCCTGGTACCTCTGGGTCCCCCTCCCCTAGTTCATTTCCCAACCCTTCGCTCAGCAGGCTGAGGATTTCACTCCCTCTGGTTGCCCAATGCTCCTCTTTGGCCTAGACACGGTGGAGCCGGCTCAGCGGCCTGCGGGCTCTGCCCTCTGCGGCTGGTCTGGCACCCCAGGCAGTGCATTCTCGCTTCTAGGCTGGAGTAAACGTCACCTTTTCCCTAGTTGACCTGCCTGCTTGTGTAGAGCAGAGAATGCTCCCACCCCTCCTGCTCTGGTTACAGACTCGCACTTGACTGCACGCCAAGCTCCTATTCACACAGGACCAGACTCTGTCCCTTGCTTTCCATGGGCGAGAGGACACCACACAGGCTGCAGACGATCCTCGGGCCTGCTGTCCTTGGGCCTCAGAGTCCGGGAATGTTGGTTCTGATGAAGTGAAATCTAATATAAGAAATGCAATTACACAGTCATTTCTCATGTGTCTCATTTTTAAAAACATGTTGATTTCTCTCTTCAGCCTTGTCTGTTTCTAGCTATGCTGCCTGAAGTCTGACTTAGGTTTGTCCAACCTGCTGGCTCTTGGCATGCCAAGAACCTCAACATTTGGGCAATCCCAGGCAGCCTGGAGCAGGCCGACCACAGACACAGATTGTCCTGGCCCACCTTGGAAACACGAGAGGCACCAGAGCTGTGGGTGTCTGCGTCGGGGGACATCAGGAAACACTGGTGGTCAACACTGGGCAGAGAGGCGGGCTCACCTGCGGCCCAGTGTCAACTTCCTGGTGTTTAAACTCACGGGTCGTTTTTGCTTTCAGAGGCACAACTTCCATGCTGCTTTCTGTCCCTGGTACATCGTGAGATCTCAGGTATCATTTTCTGAGGCCACCAGTCCCTGCTGCGGGTCGTGGCTTCCGTGGCCTCGGAGCCTGCCTGTCTCTGAACCTGTCCAGGGCAGCCAGTAGTTCCTGCCACACCTCCCTGTTCTCTCGGGGACACCTTCCTGTTCTCCTGGGGGCGCCTCCTTGGGGAGCCGCAGGATGGCACGGAGGTGTGTCCCTGCGACCGACGGGCCCAGAAGCCGGGTGGGAGAGTGTCCCCTCTCCCGTGGCCCCCAGGTGTAGTGTCACTCTTCCGCCTTCTTGCTCCCCCTCCCCGGCCCTGCCCCGCCCTCACACTGAGCCCTGGCCTGCTGTGGACCGGTCAGAGGGGACAGGCTCATCGGTCCACCACCTGGCCCCTTCTGCTCACCCATCTTGAAGGCTCCATTGAGAATCTCTCTCCAAGGAAATGCTCCATACTGCTTCTGCCATCACCAAATCCATCACCTTCCTTCTCTGTGTCCCTCCCTCCTTTCTCCCCAGTATCTTAGAAACACAGGGGTACTTCCCACACCCCTGCTGTCTCTGTATTTCCCTTCTGCCTTCATCACATCTTGCTGTACTCGGAACCCCACGGCCATGGCAGTATATGGAGGCTTCACATTTTATCAAGAAGTTGAACGGGTGTGTTCTTTATGTTAAAAACCTGGGCTGGGCCTTGGGAGACAGAAAAGAAAAAACAGGCAGGGAACATCCGTTATCCTCAGAAATCACCTTGATAACTCATTTAGAAGCTTCAGAATCCTGGGAGCTGAGCGCTGTGTGCACCAGGGCTGCCCACACAGCTGAGCGCGCAGGAGGGAGGTTTCCAGGAGGAGACAGAGCTGGCCCCCGGGGTCGGGAGGTTTTCTCTGAGCTGCATCCATCGGGGAGGCGCCAGGGAGCGGGCCAGGCTGGAGGGACCAGCGTTCCAGGTGAGAGGGTACAGGGCAGGCTCCAGCACGCTGCACACAGCGGGGAGCTCGCAAGTACCAGGTGTGCCAGGTGGGGCCCTCAGCAGGGTGGGGGATGGCGGCTCAGGAGGACGAGCTCGGGGAGGGTGCTAGAGCTTCATAAGGACTCTGCTGACTGCAGGATGGGGTGGGGTGTCTGGTGTACTGGGTGAGGGATGGCAGTGGTGGGGAGATGGGGAGAAGAAGGCAGGTTCTGGTGATGTGGGGCACAGTCTCCTGGACCTGAGAAACGTCTTGCTCCGGGGTGGGCAGGTGGTGCTGAGCTTGATCTAGAAGCCTCCTTGCTGGACTCTTTTGGGGATAAAAAGCAACTTTATGGAGAGAAAGGAGGAGCAGCTGAATGAAGGAGCTCAGAGCTTCGTATGCTGTACATGCACACACGTGCACACGCACATGTGCATATGCACCACGGATGGCTATACGCAAAGAAACAAACACGATGTACGCTCTGGGAAGAACATAGCATTTGCAGTCACACAGCCTGAGTTCTGTCGGCCGTGTGCCCGAGTCGTTCTTTGACCACCCCGAACTCAGAGAACAAGATGAAGAGAAGCCAACCCAGGTTTCTACGAGGAGTGAGTGAAATAAGTGAAATAGGGTGTTTAATTCGGGGCAGTTATCACATATGAAAAATGCCTCCTTCCCTCAGTAAAAATGTAAAAACAAATACATTATTATAATAGAAATTCAGTTTCCAGGTTATTTATAGGTTTATCATTAGAACATTTATCATTCTTTCCAAATTAAACCTGTGTCTGCTATTTTTCAAAGGTTCTAAGACTTCCATGCGTGCACAGTAACCAGTCATGAAAGGTGACGGTGCGAGTGGAGTTTATTTAAAGTTGACAAAACAGTGCCACAGTAAACAGACACCCTGGAGCACAAACCAAATAGAAGTGCTGTATTTGTTGCATGTTGCAGTTTGAAGCAAAAGTTCTTGCTCATTTTTGCGTCTTGCAAGGAGCACGGTGGTGGTGTGGCGAAGGTCCTCGCTGGTCCCTGTGGTGAGAGGCTGGCACAAGCCCCTCACTTCTGCTCTGGGCTCTGCGCTGATCTGCTCTGGTTTGGGATGTGGCTGGGTGGCTGCGGGAAGCGTTGGAGCAGCGGCACGTCCCCACAGCCGGGGGAACACGCCGAGCCCTGTGCTCAGCAGGGGTGGGCAGGAGAGGCTGGTGACTTCTGACTTCTTGTTCACGTGTTTCTCACTGATGCTTTCTGGTCACCTGTGCACACCTGAGCTTTTCACCTGCCTTCTCACCTGGCCGCACTCCCTGTATTGTCCAGACCCGCCTGACCTCCCCAGTTCTGCTCCACACGCAAAGGGCAAGCTGCCCTGTGGGTCCTGTGACCTGAGCCTCCACACCTGGACCCAGCTCCTCCCTGATTCTCCTCTCCGTGCGCCGAAGCCCGGTTCCATGTTCAGTTCCATCCTGCAGGGAAGCCCTCCCCTCTGAGGCAGCAATCTTTTCTGCAGAATTCGTAGCTCTTGCTCACATCTCTCACGGCACTGACCACTTTCCAGCCGGCGGTTCTCATCTGGGATGCCTGTTTGTGCCCCGTCTGTACTGTAAACCACCAGTGAGAGGGCTGTGTGTTGGTCACACGTTAACACCTCTAAGCATTTGTCACAGCATTCTGTCCTCTCCGGGTGCCCAGTGACATTATCCTAGGAACAGTGAGGGTCGCCCCTTGTCCCTGCGTTGGTATAAGTGCCTCTGCCATCTCTCTGTCCATGCAACAGTGACAGTGGGTCAATGAAGAACCCATGCATGACATTTCTTTCTTTTTCTTTGGATTCTCTACCCATAAAGTCTGAAGTGGGAGTGAGACCATACGACCATCAAGTGCGTTCATTTAGTAGACTTGTATTTGTGGCACACCTGCTACCTTCAGAGCACATCACCATATGCTTCCCTGCCCTGAATCCTGCCCTACGTAAAGCACATATTCTGGATGAAGAAGCCAGATAATAAGCTACACTGACAGCACACACAGTACAGTGGGTCAGAACGAATCAGAAGTTGTAGAAACCAGGAAGGGGCACAGGGAATGCACTGGGCTTGAAGCCAAGCAGGGTGGTCAGGGCCAGGCTTGTGGGGACAGTAACAAAGCAGGGACAGAGTGAAGTTAGCTGGTTTTCACCTAACATGACAACTGACACATGTGTGAACACATTCGATGTGGAATTTAATTTACAAATAACATATGTGTGGGTTTTGGACATCATTTAACTGCATAGCCCTACACTGTAACTCTCCCAGAGATAATGAAGAAATTAAATGAATAATGTAGTGGAGTTTTCATTATACAGGGGAGATTTATAAACCCACAGTAGATGCCTTTGAATCTGTCTTATTTTCAACCAAGGATCAGTGTACCTAACATTTATCTAATAAATGTATTGGATGGATTCTCTTCATTTTGCTCATCTTTCTCAGGCCTGATCTAATCCATCTCAATGATGTTTTGCTATTCTAGCTCCATTAATCTCCTCTTCGACTTAGCCTTTAACTTTGCCTTTTGTCTTTATGGTGACTAATTGATGTGTTAGGAACAGCATTTATAATACTTGCATTGCGTGTCTCCATGCATTTGTAGTTAAAAGCATAAGGAATTTATTTTCTAAAAAAATAGATTTGGGAATATATGAAACTATAATTCATTTAGATAACTGTAGCTTCCCATACAGTTGTAAAAATTAATACAGTACACCGTGTGCTCCTCTGACCAAGATTCCCCCAATGGTGATGTTTTGCAAAACTACAGTACATGTATTATACATGGATAGTACGTATATAGTTCGTACGTAGACACAACCCCCCAGTCTTATATAGATTCCCCCAGTTATACTTGTGCTCCTGTGTGTGTGTGTGCATGTGTGCATGAATTAAGTTCTATCCAATTCTGCTACTTGTGCAGATTCATAGGCCCACCTCAGTGGAGATGCTGAACACCCCACATCCTCTTCCTCCCACCTGGTTTCCTCAATCTTAATTCCTGGGAACCGTATGTCTTCTATTTATAAAATGATGTCATTGATGTCATTTAAAAAACATTGTAGAAATGAATCATATCATATGTAACCTTTTGAAATTGAATTTCTTTAGCTTGGTCTAATTTTCTGGTGATTCATTCAAGTTGTATCAATAATTCGTTCCTCTCATTTCCGTTATGGTTTGGATCTAGATGTCTCCCAAAGAACCTCATCTGACCAGAGGCAGTGCCTTGGGAAGGTGACTAGATCACAGGGCTGTTAGTGGTGGGGGTGGGTCGGAAGAGGTGGTTATTGTGGGCGTGACCTGGAAGTGTGTCTTCCTCCCCTCACTCTCTGCTTCCTGTGCACCATGCAGTGAGCAGCTCCCCTCCGCCAGGCCCCTCTGCCATGGATCTTGCCTTGAAGCCATTCAACTAAGGACTGAAATATGAGCCACGAGAAACCTCCCCTCCTTTAAGTTTTAGGTCTTGGGTATTGTGTCTCAGTGACAAGAAAGTGATTAAGACACCCTCTATGCCTGTCCTTGGTTTCTAAGCAATTAGGAAAGAGAATTTTTTCTCAACCTTTGTGAAGGGGACGCTTGGGAATCTGAGTCTGAGCTCTGGCGTCATCGGACCTCGGGGACTGTGTGCACTGGAACATGAAGTTAGTTACCTGGGTTAGGAAGGCCAGGCCTCCCTGTAGACAGTGGAGTGGGAGTCTCCCGGGACCAGCTAAGTGAAAACACATTTCATTGAGTTGGGGTTTTGTTACGAAACAGATAAACTTGACTGGTCTGCAGGCCAGCGTTACGCAGGCTGTCAAGAGTTTGACCGAGTTGGCAGTTTTTCCTGGATGCCACTCGGTGCCACTGGAATGGGCTGCTTCATTAATGACAAAATCTCTAAGAGGGACACGTGAGTCAGCCGGGAAACTGGGTGAACCGGGTCCCCTAGAAAGTGTTGTTGTAACACAGGCACTTGTCCAACCCAGCCCTTTGCCCCGAAAGCAGTGGTTGCCTAACTGCGGCATGATGGACACCGGACTCATTCCTGCTTTATCTGCCACCGCCCCCACTTGTCCCACTGCCTCTGGAAGATCTAATCACATATCACAATAGGTGGTGTACAAGCTACTCGGCCCAGTAGTTTTTAGACCATTCATAAAGTTGGGTGGCCATCGCCAGGACCTGATTTCAGAATATTGTCATCATCTCAGAGAAACTCCACCCATTAGTGTCATTCTGTGTTTCCCTCCACCCCAGCCCTGTGAGCACGGATCACTGCAGCTCTTAACTCGAGTGTCCTGAGAATTTCACAGAAATGGAATCGTGCTATGGGTGGAAGGCCTGTGTGTCTGGCTGCATCCGCTTCACATGCTCTAAGGTCCATCCATGTCATAGCATGTGCCGACGCTTCATGCTTTTTATGGCTGAATAATATTCCATTCTAACAGTAAACCACATTGAGCTCTTTCACTTTATTATGACAAAGAATTTTCAAGATACCCAGAGCAGTATGTTGTCGTTGAATCCACGAGTCCTGACACGGTGACTCCTGGAATATCGGCCGGCCCCATCTCCTCTGTGTTTCCTTGGCGATTTCTTTCCTTCCTTGCTCGTGGTGTGCTGTGTGGGCTTGTCTTTCTGGTTCTCACCTCTCTGGTGGCTTGCGCTTGGCCGTGACCAAGCCTGGGGCTGGGTGACCACCATGGTGGATTGATTTGGAGTTTGACTTCTGCTGTATCAGACGCTCTCTGTGCACAGAAAGGTGGACATTCAGGGCTCACCGGGCAGCAGAGGAGTTTGATAGCTGCATCTCGGGTGCCAGGCATCTCCCTAGACAGGACCCCAATATTTGGGGCTACAGACGGAGATATGGGTTGGCTGTGAACAAATTGGTCTTTTGTTTCTGACAGTCTTTCAAAAATACCTTGCAAGCCCTGGGATTCTGTGCCTTCCTGTTCTGGCTCAGGGGTCTCCACCGTGCGCTGTCTCAAGGCTGAGCCCAGGTGGGCCCGAGAGGGGCCAGATCCCTCCCCAGACGAGGGACACCAGTGGTCCGACAATGCATCCTAGCAGGGCCTTTCCTGCCCGGCTGGCTGGGCAGCGACCTGGCCAAGCCAAGCCAAGCTTTTGGGTTCCAGGGGGCCCTGTCAGGCACGGCTGTTTTGAGGGATGCAGAGGAACAATTGTGACTTGGCTTTCTACCCAGGGAGCAAGGCTGCCGCCTGCTGCCGGAGTGCACAGGCCTGGTGAGGGCTGGGGACAAGGCTGAGTCCCCAGCACCCGTGTCTGAGACACCTGTCTCCCCTCAGCCTCCTCCCTGCCCAGCTCGGTGCCACAGCACCAGGCCTGACAGCAGAGCAGGGTTGGGATCCTCTGCAGGCTCCCAGGGACACACTGTGGCTGTTCTTTGGAGCCTGTCATTGCTTCAAACAGCAGGGGATGAGGGGCTACCTTGCTGTGGAGAAGGATGACAGGGCTACATGGTCTCCTGGTTGATGGCGGAGAGGCTGCCAGCTCCTGGCCGGCCTCAGATGGCCTCAGGAAGGCACTTTCTGCCACTGTGTGGGATGTGAACTTCCCTCCAATTCCTGGGCTTATTTTGGGATCATGGGCTTGCAAAAGTCATGAAAATTGGGTTTGGCCGGACGTGGAGGCTCCTGCCAGGCCAGCAAGCCAGGCTGTTCTCTGAGCCACCTCGGACCCCCCTGCTCGAGGGTGGAGGAGGGCAGAAAACCCGCTGGCTGCTGCTGTTCAGCGCTTCAGTGATGGGTGATGTAGGGATGTGGCAGTGCCTGGCCACCCCTACCCGGGACAGGACCTGTGCTGCGTTGCCACCTTGCCATGGGGTGGAAGGCCACAGGGCTCTGTGAGTGGCAGCCCCGCAGGAGCCGTCCCGGGGGCTTGCTCGCCCGTTTTGTCAGAGCAGCGTGCAGGACAAATGGGCACACTGAGGAGCAGTGACCTTCTCCAGGACACCAGGAACAGCGGCTGGACGTGGGCAGTCATCCTGGCAAGACTCGCAGCGACTGTCCCCACCTGCAGTCACCCTGGAGGGCCAACACCCCTGGGGAGGAGATGGTGTGTGTACACTGTGCGGTGCTGCTCCATCACCCTCTCTGTCCACCCGGCACCCGCAGCAGGGTGTGGCTGCCGCTGTGCCTCTTTGGTCTGTCACAAGGCCATGTCCCCTAGGCCAGGAGAGCTGTCCCTGAACTGGGTTCTCCTCTGGGGCAGGGCAAGGAGAGGGACCTGCTCTCCCAGTGATGGACACGGGCCTCCCAGCAGGGCAGGAGGAGCCGTCTGCACTCCCTGCAGACCTCCAGGATCACAGAACCTGAGTTAGGACTTTCCTGCCAGGGCCCTAGAAAACCGATCTAAATACTTCATCTCCCACCGGGCGGGCCTCATTCCCCCGCCAACTTTAAACCATTTGGAAAAATATCAAAAGGAAAAGAAAAAAAACTGAGAGAGTTAAGTTTCTAACGGGAGGCTCAGGTGACCGCACAAGGTCCCCTCCTTGGCTGGATAAACGTCTTTGTAAGGAGTGGGGCCTGCCTTTGGGGACTCCCCTTGGTGAAAGGGGTGTTTTCAAAGAAGGATTCGCCTTTGTTTTTATTTATTCCCATTTTCTCTAAAGCAAACATCTAGAGACGTTTATCACATTTGTGCTTCTAGTGAGAAACAATTGTATTTTTGACTTGATAGTTTTTTTTTCACCCTTAGAAGCTGCTCCTTTATTCCTTAATGTAAAATTCTAGCTTCAAAGTAAATTCCTAGGCAATCAGCACCAAATAAGGCAGTGAACCTCACACAGCCCCAGATCGTGGCCCGTCAGGGCTCAGCAGCGGGGGCCCAGACAGGCATTCCTGGCATAGTCCCAGTTCTACCTCCAGGCACTTAGCAACACCAGCCTTTTGAATTTGCTTAAAACTATTAAGAAGTAATTAAGTAGTTAAAGGGTCTTTTCCAGCCAGGCCGGATTTGGGAGGTGGGCTGAATTAAAGAAAACAAGCCCAATAGCCGGCCTGTCTTCCTTTTAGCTGACCTTGCATGCTAATAAATTCATCCTGTATTTTTCTGCTACTGCCAATTTATGGCCTACAGGAAACGAATCTTGTCCAATCATCGCCTTCCTGTGCTTAGGGCCTAAATAGAGCCAAATGGATTTGGTGGCGGAAGAGCTTCCCGGCAGTTCTTGTGCAGGGTGCTGAGACCAGCAGGATCCGATTGGGCTGCGAGCTCTTATTGACTCTGACTGTAGAGTTATGTTCTTGTTTTGGCCGCCCTGCACTTAGGAACAGAAAATGAAAAACAACCCTCGGAACAATGCCTACCACAATGATTTCAGCTCCGAGCTGGAGAGCGAGAGGCGGATTTGGAACGTGCTAGACAGACGGGGTCCCTGGGGATCAGGGAGGCCACTCCCGGGCGGCAGGCATCTGGGGAAGGTCTTGGGGAGGAAGGCACACGCTCTGTGACTTGAAGAAGGGCTCACTGAGGGGTAAATCTGGTAACGAGCTAAGGAGAGGTTCTCCTTTCAGACTTGGTGCACGACTTCAGGGAAGAGAGAGGGAGAGACAGACAGAGAGCCACATACTGAGTCAGTGCTTACAACCAGTTGAGATAGGCTTGGATGAAAACGTGCACTGTTAGGCGTCTGTGGTGGGGTCTGTCTGCAATTCCAGCACTCTGGGAGGCTGGGGGAGGAGGATCGCAAGTTTGAGCCCAGCCCGGGCAACTTAGTGACTTAGCAAAAAAAAAAAAAACAACCTTTTTTTAAAAGAGAACCGGGGACTGTAGTTCATTGTGAAGGCTGTGGGTTCAGTCCCCAGAACAGCGGTGCAAAAACCAAACAAAGCAAGACAAAACTGAAAAAGGCAGGATTTCAGGCCCACAAATATTGCAGATCACTGAGATGGGAAACTGAGCCTGTGCTTTAGCCAACCGGAAGTACTTAGTCTTTGGCAAGCACTGGCTCCCTGGTAGGGTTGCCCCTAGTGCTGAATGGGCCTCAGTCCCCACCCAGCGGGTCAGACACCTCTGGCCCCTGTCTGCTTCTGACTGCTCCAGTCCTGCAGTGGAGTCGCTTGTGCAATAGCAAATGGAGCCGTCCACGGAAAAGATGACATGCTGCCCTGACCACAGACGGGCCCAGGTGAGCCAAGGCCCGAGTGGCCAGGTGGCCGCAGCAGGGTCAGCTAAGGGGAGATGTGGGGACTCCACTAGGCGGGGGCTTCCTGGGAGCTCTGTGGGGGCTGACCGGGCTCAGCGATGGGCCTGGGAAGGGCCACATGCAGCCGTGAAATACCTGAAGAGTGAGTTATCAGGGCCTCTCGTGCCAGTGGCCTCGGAGGATGACCCTGATGTCCCCAGTGAGTGAGACACAGGTTGGAGAGGAGTCTCGGCTTCCCCTGGGTCTGGGCAAGTTTCTCCATGTGAATCAGCTATCAAAGTGGGTGTATTATTTGCTGTCTACAAGAAACTGTACGGGCCAGGGATTATGTGCACAAAGGGGTACAAATGCCTGGTGTACACAGCACTGATGCCATCTGTTCGTTTAGACATCTTATCATGGCGGCCGACTGGCCTGCATGTCTGACATCCAAAGCAGGGAAACTGTCAGTCAAGTAGTCTTTGAACAGCACTGATTCTGCTGAGGGGTGGATGGTCTGGAGGGGCTTGGACAAGGGTGACTGGAAGTGGCTACCGAGGGGCCCAAGGAAGGGACCTTGCTCTTTGCTTGTGCAGTGGCAGCTTGACCTCACCCCTGAAAATGACAGGGACCTCATCTTCAAGCCTGGGTCTTCCTAGAGCTTTACAGAACCACAGCTCTACCACGCCCACCTCTGCTTCAAGCATTTGAGCCAAATAGGAAGCAGAAAGGTGCGAAGTGAGGCTGCCCCAGGTGGCCTGGGGGCTGCAGCTTGTTCTCCAGGGGACCAGGGATGGGGCCCTGGGAAGGGACAGGGGAGCCTTCCACTGAGCAGGCTCCACGGTAGAGATGGATTCCACTCTGATGCAGGGCTCCAGGTATGTGGATGTGACACATGCAGGATCCCTTGAGGAAACCTTAGCTGTTCACTTTCTGCCCCAAGATCCTGTCTCTCGAGCATCAAGGGCATCGTGGTGTGACAGGCAGGCCCTCTCGCTCTACACTCAGTGCCAGCTGTGGAATGAGTCGCCAAATGGACACCGTGAATTGCTGTCGCAGCCACCTGGTCCCCTCTGGCCTCTGGACGCCTCTCTCTCCCACATCTCAGCTTCCTGCTGCTGCCCAGAGGGGCGGCTTCACTGTTCAGCAGAGGCACAGGACACGCCTTGGTCATGGGTGGAGGTGGGAAGCAAATCCAAGTCAAGGCCAGGGAGGCGACTCATCGGGTGCCCCACGATGCCAGCACCAGCACACACCCCTGCGAGACAGATACTGAAACAGTCCTGCTGAATCCAGGGAGTTTGTGGTCAGCCCTGGAGACTGTCCTGGTTCAGAAGTTGGAAAGGAAAAGAGCCCTAAACAAGGTTGGCTACCCGGAGACCCTGCCTGGGAGCTCCTTATCCTGAGAAGGCTTGGAGGAGAAGCCGGGACTTTCCCTGCCCGGAAGAGAAATCCCAAAGAGGCAGCCCCAGTCACAGGGCCTCCGAGACCAGGGAAGGGAAGGTGCTGTCTGCTCCTGGAATGAGTGAAGAAATTGTCCTGGAAATCCCAGCTAGCAAGTGCTGGAGGTTGGACAGGAACATTTCCCACTGCCTCAGGTTAGACTTAATTTACCAGGTGTGACTGAGATATACCATGAATGTTTAAATAGGGAAATTTATTACAGTAAGTCACATTGCCACGAATCTCCTCAGAACCTTCCCCTCACTTCGAACACACTTTACCCGTCATCCACTTCCTCAGCAGCTCTGGAGTCTTCTCTGATCAGTGTCTTCACCAGCGCGACAAAAAACACAGTGCCTGCTGCCGCCGAGCACCATCCAGCAGGAAGGTGGCTAGTAAAAACAGGACGCTGTGTCCTCATCCACCTTATTCACCGAATCTAGCACAGTGCAACTTCCGGCGCGTCTCCAAGGTCAAAATGACCATGCAGGGAAATGTTTTGAATGGATTCAGGATATTGAGGCAGCTGGGACAGTGAAACTAAGATCACTCAGGAAATAGGACTCCAGAGCTGCTGCAGAAAGCAGCAAGGATGATGGGATGAGTGTGTTCAAAATGAGGGGAGGATTTGGAGGGGAATTGTTGGCATGTGTCTTTTACTGTGCTGACTTTTCAGATTTCAAGTCACTGTATTTTTGATCACACTGCCTAAGCTGTACCGAGATGTGTTCATGTAACTTTTGCCATAGAGCTCTACCTATAGCAAAATGGTGAGAATCCTGAATGTGAAAATCCGGGCGGGAGGAGTAAATCCACAGCAGAGCGATGGAGGGAGCATTATTTGCTGTGTGTTTCTGCACTGCCAGGAGAAAGGATTTCGATTGTTCCCAACCTGAGGAAGTGATACACGTTCCAGGTGACGGAAATGCGGAGTGCCCTGTCTTGATCACTGTTCACTGAACATGTGCTAAAATACCGCATTGTACCCCATAAATATGTACAATTATTATGCACCTGATAACAGTGATTTTAAAAGACCCGGAGGCAGGGAGTGCAGGCGTGGAGAGCAGCTGCCCAGCAGACCTCAGGGCCCGTGGCTGCCTCTGACCCGGGACCAGCAGACGCTGTGCGGCGACCCGTGCTGTCTGGGCTCCCTAGTCCGCGGCACAGGAGACCCGCAGCCCTGCATGGGCTGCTGTGGCTGTCAGAGGTGGCGGAGGGACCTTCCCGGGCTCCCAACTCCTCGTCTTCTCTGTGGGCTCTGGCTTCACTCGGTAGTGTCGTGGCTTCGACGACCTCCAGGCTGGCACGTGGGACCGTACAGCACATCTGGGGCCGGATTCAGCGCTCCCGACTTCCCTGTCCCGGGAGCTCCGTTCTCCGCGTCAGTGCTGACCAGATGCCAAGGACAGACCTTTCCTGGTCGTCTCTGTCACAGCCACTTGGCCTTTCCAGGCCTCTGCTTGGCAGCTGGCAGAGGTCATCGTGGATCTCATTGTCCTTTATTTAGGATGCTGGCAAACTGTGGGGTTTCGTCACCAAGCTCTGGGCTGGCTGTGAAGGGCTCGCCTGCCTCGGCACAGCCGGGTCCATGTGACGGGGCGTGAGGGGTCAGAGCCACCAGGCCTGCAGACCAAGGTGCCCGAGTGGGCACAGGGCCTGCTGGGGGTGGCACGATTCAAGCTCATCCTCTCTTCCCGCATCAAAGCGCTGGCTGCAGAAAGTCTGAAATATGTTTATTTTTAATGGGAGTGAACTACTTTCAGAAAAGTCTCAACTACAACCTTCTGAGAATAATTCGTCCCCAGCAGCGGCACTCAATGTCTCTGCCATGCGTGTTCTGCTAAAACCCTCGATGGCGGCAACACAATCAGGGCATTAGCAGGACGCGTGGCCACCCCCACGTCCTCAGACCCTGCTCTCAAATGCCCTTAAAAACAAAAAGATCCACTCGGGAGACAGGCGCTGCACTTAGCTGTCACATTTCACGCGTCTCCAGCAGCCTGGAAGTCCTCAACCTCGCTGCCTTTCCATGCCTGCACTCTGCGACCGCAGGGCATGGCAGCTGCAGGTTCTCAACTCCGGTCGGCCTGATGCTGCTGTGACTGGTTCAAGCCCGGCATGTGGCCGGGGAGCCCAGGGTGACCCCAAGCCCCTGCCCGCTGCCTTCAGGAGGGCTGATGTGACTGCCCAGTGAGGATGGGTGGGTGCCGGTTTACTTCACCTTCTTCTCCCTCGGGGAGTGCTAAGTATGAGGTGTCGCCGAAAAGCAGGAGTGTGTTTGGATGAAGACATTGTTACATTAAGAGGACTCCAGAGCTGCTTTAGAAAGTGGCGAGGACACGGAATGAGTGTTCTGAGTGGGGGGAGGATTCTGAGCAGGAGTCACAGACATTCGCTCTTACTAGACGTTGAAGCTCCAGGGCACCGGCCCGGCCCTTCCTGGCAGGCCTCGGGTGGGCCGGGTTGACCGGGCAGCTCTGCAACATCACTGTGGGAGGGTGGAACCACAGCACGTGTTGGGTCGCTTCGGAAGGAATGAGGGTGATTTCCGAATGGAGCACCGTGCTCTACCCAAACAAATCCCACAAGCAAAGAAACCGAGAAGCTTCTGAGCACAGCTGCCGCCCCGTTCCCTGCTCCCAGATCACTCTTCCGGGTTTTGCTGGTTTAGAGCAGCGCACCTACGGAGAGCTTCGCGAGGGGTTAGTCCGTTTCCTTCGATGCAGGAAGAGGGCTTGCTGGTCATGTGAGGAATATGATGAAAAATTACGACAAATTATAAAAATGGCGTTTTTACATCTTCTCTGTAGAAATTTCTGTTCAAGTTTTAATGCATCTTGTTTTTACTGTTTTCTTTTTAATTTTAATTTTTATTAGCACATGTTTGCAGCACGTAACGGTGACACTCACCATGGAGAGCTGGTTCACGGACACAATACATCTTCATTGTTTTTGTGCCTCCTCGTCCCTCCTCTCCCTCCACCTCTTGGCCCTTTTCTCTTTTGCAGAAGGTCTGTCTCTTGGCTTCCTATTATCATCTTTCACGTCTTTTATGGCAGCCATGATGCCCAGCTAACTTTTTACATTTTTTAAATTAAACTTTCGATGTACTTTGAGCCTCAAACTATACCATGCTACATATTACAGGTTTGTAGGGACCACAGAACACACGACATTTGCACGTATCTCTGGTATTTATATCCGGTAACCTGGCCACGCGTCTGCACAGGTAAATCCTGGGGCGATAGTTCTTCCTACTGCAAAGATGGCCCCTGTCAAAGGTAGTGACGATCGGTGGCCTCCACACTGCAGTGTCCAGACTGAGACCAATGAGATTGCTGCTTGACACAGAAACTAACCGATCACTTGGGAAAATGCCTGTGTGTTTTTGTCAGATCTCCCCCATTTTCTCTGGAGGCCTCCTCCTTTCGTACACCTCTGCTGGGCAGGTGGAAGCCTAAGCGTGCGCCATGGGTGGGTCTCCGGAGTCGGGCGTGTGTTTGCGAGTGGCGGCTGTTGTGACTTTAAAGCAGTTACGAGGGATCACTTATTCTCATCTGAGAAAATGGCTTTGCCAATCGGCAGCAGTGTTGCTGGGGACTAGCAGGAGCACTCGTGTGTGCCTTCTCCACTGTGGCTGAGATGTTACTGAAGTCGGACCTGAGCTGGTGTGAACTGGTTTGGAGATGGGTTTGCACTGATACACACACATTCTTGTTGTTTTAAGGTGCTGTACTGAAGTCCCCATGGAAGTCGCAGCTCAGTCCTTTCTCAGAGCCCCCGTCCTGCCTTCTGCGGCCGCTGCTCTGTTTGCTGCACTAAGATTTGCTCTTAGGACTTCCGAATTTGCAGTCCATAGAAATGTGATGGACTTATCATTGTGGTCAACTCGAGCCTGAAGGCCCAGATGGACTGAGTTGGTGCGTTCTGGGCGTGAGGATCCACCTGAGGGTTGTTGCTGATGCAACATGAAGGAGAACGGGAGCCGAAGATAGTTTTGGGCTGTTTCCCAGGAGAAGCTCTGCTGTGGCTGGTTCTCTCGAAGGGAACTCAGCTGTTCTCATCAAAGAAGGAGCTCGGGGTCTTGCCGTCATGGAAGATGGCTGTTGTTGCTTCGGGGGAGCTCTGGTCTTCATCTCTGCTGCGAGCATCATATCCTGGTTCCAGTGACGATTTCTTCAGCCATCATCTGCAGACACGGACGGACACGGGACAGTGCTGTGGGCTCCCTGCCCTTGATTGTATCTTTTGGGTCTCCAGTGCCTAGATGGACATTCTTCCTGCATTTGGCTTATAGGTGAATGTTGTAAATGTCCTGTATTAATTCTGCTTTCTTGCAAGTCATTGGCTCTAGAAAGGTAATGAATACAATAAGGATGAATAGTTTTTAGTCCATTTTATCTTGGGAAGAAAACCGATGCTGCCACATGCAGAACACACCACTGCCGCTGATTTAGACGACATCAATATAAAAAGGAAACGTTTGCTGTCCATCCTTTGATGGACAGTGTAAGGGATGGTAGGGAGTGCAGAAATCATTGCGCTAGAGACCTTTTCTGCCCGAAAGCAGGGAGCTCCTTTCCGTGTGGGGCCTTCGCTGGGCCGGACTTCTCTTCAGGACCAGAAACAGAGGCACCTCACGGCAAGCCTGAGACTCGGGAATCTGCAGACCTGCAGGGTCTGGAGCCAGAGGCACCGGCCCCTCCAGCGCAGGCCACAGTGCCACGGCCCCACAGGTGTCACAGGTCAAGATGGTCGCTTTCTCTTGCATGTATTTGTTCACAAAGACAGGCTGGCGGGAGGGGAGAAGCCAGGGCGGGAAAAGGTGGGACTGAGAAATGAACGGGACAAACGGATCCCTGGCAGTGAGACGGCGCCATCAACCGCTGGACCCCGAGCTCCTCCTAACTGCAGCCAGCCCGGGCCGGGCGTCTCCTCCACCTGGGCAGACACGGGAACCGCCTGCGGAGGAAGCGTCGCTGTCCAAACACGGCTGGCCTGCGTCCGGCTGCTCCTGGGAGCAGAAGTCTCCCCAGACAGATCTCTGCAGTCTACAAAATGAGGAAGAGCGAGTCTGAGGGTGGGGAGCTGCCATCTTACACGTTTCTCCTTCTGGTGGTTTTGGAGAAGTCGGGGGGGGCTGAGCCCCCTTGGGGGCATTCGTGATAACCAGGATTTCACTTCCTGGTTCTGTTCCTCCTTCTACCTCTGCAGAAAGTCACCACACTGTCCACTTCGTGTGTCGCAGGTGACTTCCTTCCCTGGCGAGGGACCTGCAGTCCCCTAGTGAGACCGACTATGCCACAGTTTCTTCTCAGGAAGATGCTCAGCTGAAAGCTTCCTCCATCTGCAGTCGGCCTGGCTCTGCCCTTTCCAAATTTCTTACTTTCCCCCTCCAAAAATAGCTATGTTTATCTCGCTTTATAAAGGAGGAAACTGAATCTCAGGGAGGTCAGGTTATGAGGTCTTAGGTAGAAGGAGCCAAGGTCCAAATCCGAGAACTTTAACACTGGAGCAAGCTCGTGTGTGTGTGTGTGTGTGTGTGTGTGTGTGTGTGTGTTTGTGTCTGGCACTGGGACTTGAATCTAGGGCCTTTGCACTATATCCCCATCCCTTTTTATTTTTTATTTTGAGACAGGACCTTCTTAAGTCACTAAGTTGCCCAGACTGGCCTTGAACTTACAATTCTCCTGCCTCAGCCTTCCAGAGTACCGGGATGACAGGCACCATCACACTGAGTTCAGAGCATTCGGGTTTCTGCTCAGGGATCTGGGACCCATGCCCACCTCTGCCCACCCTTGTGCCCATCCCCGGGCTGTTGCCACTGCCCGGGGATGAGGCCTGGAAAAAGCTCTCTACTGTGCTTTGGACTTACTTCCGAGTTCAGAGGAAGGGAAGGAAGGGAAGGGAAGGGAACGACCATGTCTCGGGGTGGAAATGTACCTTCTGCACCCCAGCGCTGGACCAGAGACCCCAGCCTGGCTGAGCTCAGGAGCTCCAGCGGCCTGAGCCGCAGCCTGCAGAGCTTCGTGGCCAGACTGAGCAGCTCTGCCCTGCTCCGCTCCCAGCCCCCCAGGGACGGCTCTGCTGTAATCCCAGTGAGCCAATTCGGGACAGTTCTGTCCCGCCAGTGGGTACTTCCTGCTCATCGTCCGTGTCAGTGGAAGCACCACATACCCACATGTGTGCAACACACACACGGGCCCCGGGGTCCTTCAGACACTTGGTAAACGCTTCTTCACGAGGTCGTGTTCTTCTTACTCCTCAATTTCTGCAAGCCACGTCCATCCCTTTGCGTATTTTTTTTCACAAGTTGCGCTCATCGATTGCTGTTTCTCTCTTCCTCATTGCAAAGCTTACACTTACATGAACAGGAACTGAGAGCAGAACACACTGTCCCAAGCGACCTTGGCTCAGACACTATTGCACCACGCGCTCGTCCCCTTTGCAGCCTTAGACTCTAAGCGTTCCTGCCAGAATCATCCAAAACTGAACCTTGCTTTAACCTTCCTGCTAAGAATCCTGGGACAGTGCAATACAATACAGCTCGTGTGAGTGTGTGTGTGTATGTGTGTGTGTGTGTGGTGTGTGCACGCGCATGTGTATGTGTTACTGAAGATTGAACCCAGGGCTTTTCCACCAAGCTACATTCCCTGTCTTTTTATTGTTATTATAAATTTATTCTTGAGAAAGGGTTTCTAAAAATTGCTGAATTTCCCGGGCTGGGCTAGAACTTGCAATCTCCCTGCCTCAGCCTTCCAGAGTGCTGGAATTACAAGTATGCACCATTAGATATCTATCCAGATAGACGTAGAAAAGCATAGTTGTATAAATTTATGATAAAGCTATAATACCGTTATCGTTCACTAGCTTCAAGATAGCATTTGCAGTTTTTGTTTTTCTAGATATGATAGGTGGAGGCAAGTTTACATGAGTGGACATTCCAGGATTAGGAAGAGTGAAAAACAACTACCTCAAGAAAAGCAGAACAGTTTTAAGTTAAATGTGATCATTTTTGAGAACAAGAATCTGGGAAACCTGAGGTTTCTAGGCAAAGACACTTAGGTTTAATCACAAGCAGTGTACACTGCCTGGAAGGTGTGTGCTTTAGTGGAAAAGCACAGCTCTATTCTGAGCAGACACTCACAAGTGGAGAAGGGATTGAGCACCAGACCTCAGTGTCCGGGCCCTGGATGGCAGGGACACTGCAGGACCAGAGCTGGGTCCGCAGCGGGTCACGGGTCCAACCTCCAGGGCAGCCGGGTGGGACACCTGTCATTAACGCATGGGATGTCAGTGAAGGAAATCATGACAAGGCTGTACACGTAATTGCACGGTGGCTCACACCTGTAATCCTAGCACTCGAGAGGCTGAGGCAGGATTGCTAAGCAAGTTCAAGGTCAGCCTGGGCTAGATCTTGTGTCAAAGATGAAACAAAGCAAACAAAGAAAACAAAAAACTTTCACTTAGCACGTAGAGCTCTCTACTTGCTGTTTAGCTGCCACACGACCAGTTACCCTGGGGAATCCTGTGCGCCACCCGGCTCCTTTCTATCGAGGCCTTTCAACTCTGGTTCTCTGGCTCTGCCAATAAGGAAACACTTCATTTCCGCCTGAGGAGGGAGAACCATGGCCCGAATTTTATGACAGGAAACACGGTTCAAACAGTTGCAACTCCCCCGGGAGTTGCGTTTCCTCTCAGAGCTGCGAGCTGCCTGCCCGAGTCCGCCCGGCTGGGGGCGGGCGCTGTGTGTGTGTTTGTACACAGTCAGGTCACCTCCCTGTGTGGCCTGTGTGGCGTCCTTCTCTGCTCTGTCTCGTGCCCTACCGGGGGGGCTGCTGATGGAGCAGCAGGTGCATCTGGACCCTGAACTTGGTCTCACCTTTGGGATTGTCAATCTAAGATTGGAGAGGACTTTCACTATTTTTATTTTTTTATTTTTTTATTTTTTTCAGGAGATGAAACTGAGCCAGAGAAAGGAGAAGAAGGTTGTTTGGGGTCATTTCCTAGAAGCTGTCACATGAAGTATGACTGGCTGTCATTGTCCCCCATCCTCACTCCTGCGGCGGCAGCCAGCCCCACACCCAAGGTGCGAACTGGCTGCGCAAGGCTCAGCAGGCAGGAAGTAGAAAGGGAATCGTCCAGTTTGGTGCAACTGATGAAAAACGACCCTGAGCCTG
Source organism: Hystrix cristata (assembly GCA_004026905.1). NCBI lineage: Eukaryota > Metazoa > Chordata > Mammalia > Rodentia > Hystricidae > Hystrix > Hystrix cristata. The sequence continues at coordinate 53,323 of PVJO010010153.1, forward strand.
TAGATCTTCCTCCACAGGCCCTGCTTGTTGCTGGGGCCTGTGGTGCCTGCAGGGCAAGTCCCAGCCCTACTCTTCAGTGATTCCCTGTGCCCGTTTCTGCCCCACCATTCACTCTGGGGACCCCCCTCCATAGTCCAGAACGCGATCTGAGGCAGCACAGCCTCTCTGTGAGGACTGCACAGGTTCTACCGGATCTGCTGTCTTGAAGCAGCGCTGACCCGAGTGATCACCTGGCCTCAGGGATCTGAGTGTGCACTGGGGGAAGAAGGCTCGGAGAGGAGAGCGCCCTGTAGGTGGCAAGTGTTCAAAGATGCTGTCACCTTCTCCCCTCAGAAGGCTACATGGAAGTTGGGTTCATCCCCACTTCCCCTGGGAAGGTTGCACATGGAAGATCTGGTTACTGTTTCTGTCTCTAAATGAGCTGCTCCGTGGACACCCACAGCTCCATTTACTGTCGGCCTGCCTCAGCCTCCTGAGTGCTGGGATTACAGGTGTGTGCCAGCAAGCCAGCCCTGCTAGATCACTTTTAAATATAAACTTCATTCAGATTTCACTGGTCTTTCAGCTAATTTTCTTTTTCTGTCCCGTGATCTAACTCTGAACCTCACATGACATTGAGAACAAGTTGGGATTATTTTCTTCTCCATAAAATTAAAACAGCAAAAATTTGTCTTTAGAAAGTGACAATGGATGAACTTTGTAAGGAGTTGGTAGAATTAGTCCATAAAAGACAAGGCAAGCTGGTCATGGTGGTGCGTGCCTGTAATCCCAGCACCTGGGAGGCTGAGGCAGGAGTTCCAGGCCAGCCTGGGCTACATAGCGAGATCCTGTCTCATCCCCCCACAAAACCCAAAACCAAAACCAAAACCAAACAAAAACCAAGGCAGTGGATATCTTCGGCTTTGTTAAGAGAGTCCATATAATCTCTGCTGTAACTAGCCAACTCTGCCATCGTAGAGCAGACAAGAGCACCAGGAAGTCCGCATGTGCATACCTGTGTTCCAATAAAACTTTATTTATAAAGACACGTGCTGAACTATATTACAGCAATGAGCAAGTTTGCCCACCTCTAACACTGTTGCCTGTGATTCAACATCAAACCCGATTTACCAGTCACATAAAATCCACCTTCCCTTATTGGTACCAAGCATTTGGGACTTTTCTTTGTACTGCCCTTGGTTGAATGTGTGTGTCCAAAGGATCTAAACAGAACCCCGTGCCACAGAGCAGACTGGAGGGGCCCAAATTCCCTTCATTAAAGATTTCTCTCTCTCCTGATATCTATGCCCCAAGATCCGCATGAAGAATACTTAGCAGTCACTGTAGAAATCCAAGCTGCTTACTTCCGGTTATCGGTTATTGGGTGAGAAGGAGGAGCGAATGCCTGCTGGGGGACGGCGTTGAACAAACTCTTAAATCCAGCTAATGAGCTCACTGCCACCAAAATGTCTTTCTGGAAGATTCATTCGCCTTCCAGGCAATAACCGCTGCAGATTAACATATTTGCTATGTGCTGGGTTAGGCTTTTTAAAAAAATACAGATTTTATTTTGCAGAGCAGTGTTTTAGGTTAACGGAAAGTTGGGGGAAAAGTCCAGAGTCCCCAGATGCCCCGTCCTGCACATGTACGGCGTTCTGTACTGAGATGGTTCTTTTATTAAATTCAAGTTGCATTTTCGTCTGGGTAGCGGGCTGCCCTGGCGTCAGATGCCATTCTGGGTGTGTCTGTAGCGGTGTGGAAGGAGCCTGACTTTCGAATCCACAGACTGAGTAAAACGACTGCCTTCCAAGTGTGGACAGCCTCCTCTGACCGGCTGCAGGGCCCCCAGACCAAGGTCCAGAGGGATCCTTCCACCTGACTCCTTGACCTGGGCTTTGGCTTTCCCTGCATGCCCACTGGAGCTGAGCTGTGTGCTCGGCCTGGGTCTGTGGCCTGCTGCCTGGCCTTCCAGGCTGTGGGACTGGTCAGACTGCAGAGTCACAGGCCCTTACTCCTTACTAAATCTCTGCCTAAGGCAGGCAGCTAAATCTCTGCCTGTCTCCATTTCTGTTTCTCTGGAGTGGGGATCCCCAGCCCCCACGCCACAGACCCTTAGCCCGTTAGGAGCCCGTCGTATCGTGGCCTGAGCCCTACCTCCTAGCACATCAGCAGCAGCATTAGATTCTTGTAGGAGCTCCACCCCTGCTGTGACTGTTCCAGGGATCCGGGGTGCGAGTTCCTTGGAAGCATCCCGAGACCATCCTAGCTGCCAGGCCCCCAGCACCATCCAGTGAAAAATTGCCTTCCACAAAACTGATCTCCGAGGCCAAAAACACTGGGGGCTTCTGCTGTGGACAACCAGCACATGCCCTCCACCTCCTGCACCAGAGTGGTCCACATGTCACAACTAATCTGACTACTGGCACGCGTCTTCTTCAGCAGAGTCCACTCGGTGGCATCTCTTGAGATCTTCGGCCCATTTCAAAAAATTGCTTTGTTTACTCTCTTATTGTTGAATTTTAAGAGTTCTTTATGTATTTTGTGTTATAGGCCTGTATCAAATATGTCATTTGCAAATATTTTCTCTCCAATATTTTAATGCCCCAGTTTGTGGCTTCTCACCCTTGTCGTGTCATCTTTGTCAGGGCGGAAGTTGTAAATTCCAACACGGTCCAGCTGCCCAGTGACCTCTCCCGGGGACCACGTCTTTGGTACTGCAGGAAAGGAGTCATCCCCAAGCCCGAGTCACCTCGACGTCCTTTCCTGTCATTATAAGGAGTTTTGTGGTTTTGCATTTTGTGTCGAGGCCGGTGATCCGCTGGGAGTTAATGTTCGTGAAATGTGTCTAGATTCATTTTTCAAGTGAGTGTGATGTCTAGCTGTTCTAGCACCAGATGTGGAAGCTTTCTTCCTCGAGTAGCCTGTTTCTTTGTTAAAGACTGACCATGTTTGGGCGTGTCACTTGCTGGGCCATCTATTCTGTCCCATTCTTCTGCAGCAATGCAGTACTGTCTTGGTTCCTGTCGCTTTACTGTCAGCCTTAAAGTTGAGAAATTTCAGTCCTCCAACTTTGTCCTTCCTCAATATTTTAATGGTTATTTTGGGTTTGTTAATCTCTTAAAATTTTTGTAGGCTAGGCCAATATAATTTTTAATGTTATCTCTTTTTTATGACACATAAAAATACATATTGCTTTTAACTGAAATACCATATAGATGTGCTTATAAAACTTGAAAATCTTTGCGTATAGGCCTTAGTTTTCCCCTCATCTCTGAATTTCCCTGGCACTCGTGCAGCTTTAATGCTCTTGTTTTCTAAACTTTCTCTAAATTTTTAATGCCATGTGTGTCATGCAGTTTGGGGCTCACAGCTTTATGTAGCTGGGAAAATGAATTTCCCAGAGTTTTTGGTATGTTCAGTAAAAACCAAAACAATAGTAAAAGGAATTTCTAAGAACATTCCCCTGCTTATGAGTAATCTCACTTTATTTCCTGTTTGGCTTGTGGAAGAGGCACCCACCCGCTCCGGAGCAGGAGGGCTCCCTGTCCCGGGATCTGCAGTCTGGGGGCTGGCGGCAGGGATACGGATGGCAAGTGTCACAGAGGACTGCAGTCTGCTGCTTCCCCTCCCCTACCTGCCCCCAAAGGTTTTGGGGTCAGGAATGTGCTGGAGGCAGCAGGGAGACGGGGAGATGTTGTTACATGTGGGTCAACAGTGGCTCTTCCAGAACCTTATGGAGTAGCTGGTGTGTTTCCTGGATGCACACACCATGAACTGGGAGCTGAGTTTCACGCTATGAACCAAGAGTTGGCAAACTGTGGCCCTTGGGCCCAACATGGCCAGGCACCTGTGCTGGCAGAGCCACTGTGTGGGGCCCAGCCATGTCCATGTGCCGTGTCTGCCGCTGCGTGGGCAGCCGGGAAACGTAGGGCCTGAGTGGGAGGGAAAGCTCGCTGGGGAGGGACGAAGCCAGGACGGAGAAGCTGTGGCCAGGTAGTGAGCGCTCAGGGCTCCAGGGAGAAACTGACGCATGTGGAAGGGTGAGGATGGAGAGAGAAGGACTTGCTCTCCTTGGGGGCGGAAAGGCCCCGTGAGCCATGTGGTGTGGTGGAAGGTGACGGCACAGTGCAGACAGGAGGCGTGGACGTACACGGAGCCTCACACGGATGGAGACCAGGTTTCCCACAGTCTGTCAAGATCTCCCTCAGGCAAGACGGTGGGTTTCCGAGGACGCTGTTGGTCTCCGTGCCCGCTGTGGAAGCCAGAGTGGGGCTCTCACGGCCTGCAGAGAGTGTGCTTCTCAGAGGTGGACGTGTCCCCAGGAGCCACAGTGGATTTGTGGCCAGCAGCCGCACTCCTGGGGGCACCAGGGCTCCCAGTGCACACCCCTATCCGGCATGTCTGTGGTGGAGACATTTTCCAGGGACGTTTAGAAAACACGTCTAGCTCGGCTCTGCCGAGGGACACTGGCATAGAGAGACAGTAGCCTGGGGACACTGAGGCATCGAAATGCTTCGGAGCCAGTGTGCATGTGGGCAGTATGCTCCACTTCTGTCAGGCTGAGGAGGACGTGGAGACACCTGGTGGTGACATGACCACCGCCCGATTCCAGGATAATCTGAGGAGACCCTCGCCCGCTGGCCACTCTCCAACAGATGTGTCCAGAGGAGGAGAAGAAACAAGAGCACAACAAAAGAAAGAGAAGGAGCGCGCTCCTGGCAGGCAGGAAGCATTCTGGGGAGCAGAGTGGTCTGTGGCAGATGACGGGTGCCAAGGACAGCCAGGAGGCGGGGCGGGAAGAGCCCCGGTCAAGCCATTGGCCTGCAGTGTGATTGGAGGGTGGAGGGATGGGTGGGACACCGGGGCTGAAGAGGTGGGCAGGTCCTACCCTGGGTCCTCGGGGAGCTTGGCCCTGGGCACGCCTTGACTTCAGATTTCTGTCCTTGCCGCCACCAGTCAGCAGCACTTTGCCTCAGCCTGGGGAAGGAATACGGGAGCTGAGCAGCCCCTTGGTCAGCCCGCAAGCCACAGGAAGGAGGTGGGACTTCAATCTGTGTGCATGGGGGGAGCACATGCACGCACAGCTCCCCAGGAGGGGGCATTTGTTGTATGTTGCAGGCGCGTGCTGATAAGATAAATGAAAAATAAAGAAATAAGGACCAAAGAAAATCTGAATCAACTTAGCAAAGTAAAGAGATAAGAGCAGGCTGTGGTTGGCAGCCAAAAAAATACCAAGAGGGGAAGGAAATGCAGTGTTCAACCCTGACCTCGCTGCGGACAAACCCTGCAGGCTCCCAGGGGATGCAGGTTGGGATGTGTCCGGAACCAAGCTGCTCCTGCCCCACGTGCCCATCTCTCCCAGTGCTGGAGGTGAGTGTGGATGGAAAGTTGTCTGTCTTCACCAGCTTCTTGTTCTCCACCAGCGAGAAACTTGGCTTCAGAAACCAAAATCAACACAGCAGTCTAAGTCTCCTGGGGACGCTTAGACGTGAGAAGTCCCTCTTTCTCAGGGGACAGTGTGAAGGGTTCAGATCTAAAATGTCCTCTGAGAGCCTCATGTGTATGTGGAAGGTGACTGGATCATGGGGTGCTATACTCATCAGTGGGTTCCCCCACAGACCAGTGCAGTAGCTGACTGTGCTGTAGGAGGCCAGGCCTACTTGGAAGCAGTCCCTGGGGTGTGGCCTGGAAGGGCGTGTTCTTGTCCATGCTCCTCCCTTCTCTCTCTGCTTCCTGGGTGCCATGAGATGAGTGACTTTCTTCCTCCAGGCCCTTCCGCCTTGCTGTTTCTGCTTCAGAACCAGCTGACCATGGACTGAACCCGCAGCAACCCAAGAACCAAGTAAATCTTTTCTCCTGGAAGTTGCGGCTGTTGGGTATTTTGTCCCAGGACAGGGTGCTTTAGTGAGGGGTGTGCTCACTCCAGGGTGACTGAGGCAGGGAATCCATGGGTCTCACACCTCCCAGAGCCCCTTCTATTTCTGTAGAGGAAGAGCCAGGCCACAGAAGATAGTTCCCCTGAGATCTGGTCACTTTCTTTTTCTTTTCTTGTGGTATAGGAGATTGAACCCAAAGCCTTCACATCCAGCTGCATCCACAGCTTTTTTGAGTTTTTATGTTTTTAAGACCATGTTTCACTAAGTTGCTAAATTGGCAAGGCTGGGCTTGAACTTGTGGTCTTCCTGCCTCAGCCACCCAGAGCGCTGGGATTGTAGGTGTGCACCACCACAGCCGGCCTGGTGACCTTCTCAAAGACCTCAGGAGCCCTGAGACGGACACCAGGCTGTACGTGGACAAGTAGACCACTCAGCCACCACTGAGTCTCCTGAGGGCTGGGACGCAGGCCAGAGAAATGACTGACACACGGACTCAGGGTTTGTGGGGAGACAGCGCTGTGGCATCCGCCTTCTGTCTGGGACTCTGTCTCCCCAGTACCTCTCCTTGCTTGCCTTCTCTCCTTGAGGGAAGCTGTGGTGCCTTCTCGCCAGATGTGGCTTTCCCAATTGTTCAGAGCTCTTGGGCTTGTGAAAAAAAATAAACATGAAAGATAAAACCATACAACTTCAAGCAAATTGAAACCCATAGCAAATGAGTGATGATATTTATCTTTTGGAAAAGACCTTTGAATACAGACTCAGAGGAAAAACAGGAAAATCATCTTCTGGTCTATTTCCCCAACATGTTGCCTTTTTAATCATCAGCGTACCATTTTCAGCTTTGGCCCAGAAATCTGCTTCAGTGTTCTTTGCTGCAGACGGAGCCGTTACTACGGCGAACGCTTCTGCCGGAGGAGGCCGCAAGCGAGCGTCGCCCTGGAGAGCTGGAGAGACACAGTCACGCGAGGCCTCAGTGCTGCCCGAGAGATGGCGGCTGCGAGCTGCGTGCAGGTGCACAACTTTCCCTAGTCTCGGGGGCAAGGGACACATGTCGGATCTGTCCCAGACCTCAGGCTCTCATTGGTGAACACAGGACATAATGGGATGAGAAGTTAAAGATGAGCTCAAAGCCCAGGCAGACAATTATCTTAATGCAATACATACATGATTAACTGAGGCATGAATTATTTAGGCCACGGCCGCTGTGGGAATGCAGATGAGCAGCGGTAATGCGCCACGTTTGATCAAGAGAAAGCTCGCTGCGGAAGAGGTGCGGAAATGGGTTTCTGATGGGGCCAGAACACGGGTTATGGGAAAGTTCAGTTCAAGCCTGGACTCTGGGCCCATGAGGCCAGATCTGCAGGTCAGATCTGCAGACCTCCCTTGCACCTCCTTGCAGGGCCAGGGAGTTCCCTGGCAATGCCTAGGACCTGGGTGCTGTCCCATGGGGATGGGTGCTGAAGATCTCCTGCTCTAGCCCAGGGGCCCTGCTTAGTGGAAAGGCCCATCTCTGTGCCTGGGTTCTCCGGAAACTCTGTGGAAACAAGTGTGTTTGGCTGTCATAGGGGCGGGAGGCTCACTACAGCTTTGGCCACGTGTACCTGTCTGGCTGTGCCCCGAAGTGTGTCATGGGACTGTGGCTGGCCTGGCTGGGCTCACCTGGGCACCCCGCAGATAGATGATGCCGATGGCCTCAGGGTGCATGCACAGACGGACCACACAGAGAGTGGCTCAAATCGTTCAGCCGGACTGAAGTTAGGGGCAGATGGATGGGCAGAGGATACAGCCGTAACTGGAGGCACCTTAACTACCAATTTTATTTTATTTTTTCCAGTACTGGAGATGGAACCCATGAGTGTGGCACCACTCAGCTACAATCCTATCCCTTAAAAAATTTTTTTTGAAGCAGGATCTCAGCTTGCCATCTGAGATTGAACTTGCAGTCCTCTTGCCTCAGCCTCTCTAAGAGTTGGGCTGAACTTTTAAAAAGAACAATGAAGGAGAAAGCTCTGAATATAGACTCTGCTTTACTTTTTCCTAAGGAAATTGAATGAGTGTGTGAACCCCTGAGCCAGTTGAGGGGACTCGATCAGGGAACAAGCGCTGGTCGCTGCCTCAGACATGTCCTACATCTTGAATATGCAGCCCGGTACAAACCCGCAGCCCTCACTGTGACCTGGTCACCGCTGTCTTCATGCCCTCAATGGAGCTCTGGAGTCCCCTCCATCGCCCTCGCAGTGTCCCGGCCACCACTTTCACGGCCACCCATGAAGGTGAGGCCAGCGCGCAGAGACACCAGCTGGAGACTGAAGTGGAGGGTGATGGGAAAAGGTGACCAACTTCCCCGAGGGGTGGCACTGCACTGGCACTCGGAGTGGAGGTCCCTGGACGGCCCTTTAGGGGAGCGTGAGAAGGAGTGCCCCAAGGAAGGACGGGGGCTCAGGGCGGCGGGTGGAGGGAGGGCGACATGGTAGTGCCTCAGGCTGCATGCAGAGCGAGGCTCAACTTTGGGAAAGTTAAAAACGCTGGACGGTGTGAGACAGAGCGAAGGGCGGGCGGCGTGCGCCCCTGATCCTGGCTCTCTGGGAGGCTGAGGAGGGAGGTCGGCACATTTAGCCCAGCCCGGATGGCTTCATAGCAGCTTAGAGCCTGTCTCAGAAGTAAGAAGATACATGAGATGGGGTTGTAGCTTAGTGAGAAGACTCTGGCTCAATTCCCAGTACCTAAGAGAAAAAGGAAAAGGAAAGAAGGAAGGAAGGAAGAAGGAAGGATAAAGCTGACTACAGCCTGGAAGACTGATTTGGGGGACCTGAGTGCCCCAGGCCCTGCAGAGCTGCCCGGACCCCGGGTGACAATGGCCTGGCATATCGAGGGACAGGAGGATGAGCGCAGGGACGCTGGATGTGTGCGCTGTTGGAGGCTGCTGTCTGGCACACCCGGTTCCGCGTGTCACCCCACCTTCTCCAAGGTCCCCACTGCCTGTCACATCCCGGGCAGCACCATGGCGGCCAGTGGCCTTGGGGGCGCAGGCGGGCAGGATCTCTGCACAGGTGATGATTTCAGGCGGCAGTAGGTAGAAGTGGTGGACCGCACAGGAGGAGGCAGAGGCGCCGCAGTGGCGTACTCACGGCCCGTCTGCCCAACAGGGAGCCCACAGGCCCGTGCCCACCTTGGCCCTGCAGCTTTTTTTTTTTTTTTCCCAGTACAGGGGATTGAACCCAGGGCCTTTGCGCTGAGCTCCATCCCCAGCCCTTTTAAGACATTTAAACAAAAATTCTGAGACAAGTTCTCACTAAGTCACTAAGTTGCCCAGGTGGGCTTCAGAATTTAGAATCCTCCTGCCTCAGCCTCCCAGCGTGCTGAGATGACGAGCGTGTGTCACCACAACACTGCACTTGCTTGCACATATTTTCAAAGATGCTTTCTGGAAGCCAAAAATAAAAAGTGAGAATGAGGTTTCGTGTGTCATCTCCACAGAGTTACCGTCCCAGACCGACACCCAGAGTCCCTGGCCCCGCCAGATCCCAGGCTGAGTCCAAGCCCCAGAGCCCTGCGGGCAGAGGTACCTGGCAAGGACCACTTCTGGGGTGAGCTGTGTGTGCCTGCTTTGCAGAGACGAAAAACAGCTGAATGTCAGCAGCCTCATGCCATCTCCCTTTGTCTGTTTTTTTCCCCTTTAATAGAAATAGAATTCCGAATTTTTATCTGGGCCAGAGATGCCCATTAAAACAATCATACTATTTTGCAAGTGTGGGCATTAGATTGTGTTGGCCTGTGAGATCTAACCAGATGTATTACCATCCGCTCCAAAGAACCTACTTGAAAGACAGCTTGTGCACACCCTTTCATGTTTCTTCATAGTCCTTCCTCCATCCTCCCTGGAATGCATTTATGCTCACTGGAGCTCAGGCAGCTCTTTTGGAATGTGAGGTAAGGGATACACCTAAGAGATCATGGGATGGGGAACTAGAAGTAACATGAGTTGCTGGGGCCTTTGTGGAAGGGCCACTAGATCGGCACTGGATTGGCAGAGACTTTCTGGTTATTAGGCCACTGTTATTTGCAGTGGAATTGACTCCTGACTCACTACAGGATGCATTTAGACTGCTGCCTTCTATTTTAGTTTCTTGCTAGAAGGAGTTACTCCAGGGCAGGAGTAGCAAGTACTGGGTATGGAGTGCTGGGTGTGGAGTAGTACTGACTGGGAAGTACTGGGTGTAAAGTACTGGGTGGAGAGTACTGGGTGTGGAGTACAGGCTGTGGAGTAGAGTGGGGAGTGCTGGGTGGGGAGTACTGAGTGGGGAGTACTGGGCATGGAGTACTGAGTGGGGAGTACTGGATGGGGAGTACTGGGTGTGGAGTACTGGGTGTGCAGTACTGGGTGCAGAGTACTGGGTGGAGAGCACTGGCTGAGGAGTACTGGGTGGAGAGTACTGGGTTGCAGTATTGGGTGCAGAGTACTGGGTGGAGAGTACTGGCTGTGGAGTACTGGGTGTGGAGTACTGGGTGCAGAGTACTGAGTGGGGCATACTGGGCGTGGCCAGGGCTGCGGGCTCAGTAATGTTGGTGGAGACTTTGTCATTTGGAGCAGAGTGGTTCAAGCAGGGTTCTGCCATGAACAATAGCAATGAAACAGCATCGAAGGTGAAAGCAAGTAGTCTCAACACAGCAGGAAATGAATCAGCTCAGGAGCCACATTTGCCATGTAAACTCAAGCTTTGTGTTTAACTGCCAGGAACACTAAGACTGCAATGAGCAGCCTGGAAAATGATTATAATCATAATGATCTGCCTGAGGATGCGCCAGGTCTGGTACCGTCCGCTCAGGCTGGATCGCTCTCAAAATCAAGCACTCTGTTTTTACCTGACGCAGAAGCTCGTTAGCACAGCTACAGCACCAGCGTCACCCACCTGCCTGTCTGAGCCACCTGGGGGAAGCAGCCTTCCTGGGTGTTAGGGTCAGCATCTGCCTCACCACAGTGGGTGAGACTGGGGCCGGGTCACACTCCAGGATCCACCTGGGGCTGCAGACAACACGGATGCAGTCAACTATCAGGTAGGTTGGCACAGGCTGCAGGCAAGTGTGGGAGCCCCAATTCCTGCCTCTGAGGGAGGCAGGGGTGGACTCGATGTCATCCCACCCAGCAGAGAGTGGCTATGGAGGAGGTAGGGGGTCTTCCCGTGGACCCCAGGCTGGCCTTGAGCTACACAGTGAGACCCTGTCTCAAAACAAAACGAAAATGAAAACAAAGAAACCAACCAAGTTAAAAAAAAACAAACAAACTGATAACAGAAGAAAAGGGTGAATGTCCTTGCTGTTTGGTGGCTCTTCCACGCTGTCACCGAGGGTGGGAGGGTGGGCTTTCCACTGACATGGGGTGTGGGAGAGAGCCGGAGTGTGCTAGGGACCGCACATCCTGTGGGCGTCTCTGCAGCCGTTGTCTTGGGTGCTGGGCGGCTGCCCTGCTAGGGAGGCGGCAGTGCTGTGAGGGGTGCACCGGGATGCCAGTTGGCATCAACAGTAAGTAGGACACGGGGAATGTAAAGGACGCTGCAGAGTGAATGGCCCGCCCTGTGCGGGGGCCCAGGCTGGAGTGATGAGGGGACCCTATGCCTTAGCCCCTCCCAGCACCATCCTACAATTATTTTCAAATAATTTTTCCTTGAAATGTGTTGCATTGTATTAATATGATCACTCATATTAAACTATTCTTGCATTCTTGGAATAAATTTTACTTGATTATGATATATTATTCATTGACTGTGCTGTTGGACTATATTTTCTAAATTAAAAAAATCTCTATTGATAAGGGAAACTGGCTGATATTTTCTCCTTTTTGTTAGTGCAGTTTTAAAAAATTTATCAGGCTTATAGAAGTATTACTGAGTTAATCAGGAAACTATTCACACTGCTGGAGTCTGGGAAAATTTAACTATAAGTTAGACAAACCTTGCTAATCCTGGAACTCTGCCTCTGGCATCCCATTGGCAAAGTAAACATGGAGAAATCCTATCACCAACACCTTGAGATGGTGAGTAAAATAAGGAGCAGTGAGGAAATTGAGTACACAGCCAAACTCCAAGAAATAAAGGGGCTTTCTTGTTAGTCACTTTCCCATCTCTAGGGTGGAATGCCAGACACTTGTAATTTAAAGGAAGACATTTATTTGGCTCATGGTTTCAGGAGATTCAGTCCAGGGTTGGCTGGCTGGCTGGCTGGCTGAAATAGCAGGGTGGAAAGGCCATGGTGGAGGAAAGCTGCTGACTATATGGCAGTGAGGAAGGAGACCAGGGAGGGAAGGAAAGAGAGAGAGAGAGAGAGAGAGAGAGAGAGAGAGAGAGAGAG